>VXBH01002539.1:54020-185673 GCA_013400035.1 Rynchops niger | reverse complement strand
AAAAAAAGAGAGCGTTTTTCACAAAAAGCAATTTACTTTGCCAGTGATGTTCTCTATTCCCACAGCTATTACCGAGGAGATTTGTTTGAGCAGCGCCCGCTCCCTCGCAGCGCTGCGGAGAAACCCTCAGCTGATGTTTATGTCGTCAGTGTGTTGCCATGGAAACCCTGTCACACGCGTATCCTGACCTCACAAGGGGATGGCGAAGGAGGAGAACGGGGGCTGAAAGACGGTGTGAGAAATGATTATCAAAAAGGAGGAAAACAGCCCTGAGGAGATGTAACGAAGCAGGGAAAAGGAGGTGGGGCTGCGGCGTGTTCCTCCGGTAGCCGGAGTGTGTCCCTGTGCCACCGCGCTCCTTCCGTCGCCTCCTCTCGCTCCCGCGAGGTTAAACCCCCGGGATGTACCTCGCCGTCGGGGGTCCCGGGCGGCAGCGCCGCAGCCGGAGGAGGGGACGGGTCCTCGGGAGCGGGGCGGGATGCTCGCGCACCTCCTCGTCCCACGTCCCTCGGCTTCGGGAGCCTCTTCCCTGCCACCCGCGCGTTTGGGGGAGGACGGAGCCGCTCTGCGGCGCCGCTGCAGCGCTCTTGCCCCGCGGAAGGGGCAGCTCAGGGGCACCTGGAGTCACAGGTTNTTTTTTTTTTTTTTAGTGCTTTTAAGAAATCAGACTTTTCGTTAACGAAAGCCGCGGCCAAAATTTCGAAGAGGATTAAGTGAGGGTGAATAAAGGGTAGGTAGGGAAGAGGTTTGATTATCTGCATCGAGACGGCTTTATGAGTTCGGCGGACGTTTCCCTGACCCTTTCCAGAGGCGCCAGTGAGGACGTGGCGTTGGGAAGCGGGAACGTGGCGAATCGGCGTGGCTAGCAGCGCCGAGGACAGGCCTCCAAAGGGCAGGTCTCCTTCCCACCCCCGGTGCCGTGTCCGTGCTGAGGCTGAGAGGGCCGAGGTGTGCCGGGACTGGTCCGTAGGAGCGGAACTCGGAGCAAGCGCGGGTATTACACCGCCGTTGAGCTCCGCTGCTGCCTAAACATCAATCCCGCAGCAAGCCGAGGTGATAAAAACAGAGAACCGCACACAGCAAGTTGCTGCTGCGGGAACGTTATTTGCAGGCGCTTAAAGCAGCGGAGCCACCTGGAAAAAGCGCGATTGTCTGCATGTGTCATGTATTTTTAACACAGTCCTTTAGTACGAATAAGATCTTGGCGCGGCTTGACCCCAAGGAGTGCTGGTGGCCGCAGCGGTGTCACAGGGGCATGTGCAGCTTGTGCGTTGCTGACCTGTTCTGCACGTGGACACGGCGCACGGGCAGTGCCCTGGCTCGCCACCTCCTCCCTCACGGTGGCCCGGAGGGCGAGGGGAAGGCAGGTAGGCAAGAGTCCCAGCTGGCCAGGCGGCGGCTGCCTGCCTGAAAAATCCCAGTTGAGGGGATTCCTGGCGATGCGCTGGGATGGCGCTCGCAGGAGCGGCGTCCCCGCGCCCCTCTGTCCCTTAGGGCTTTGCTGGGAATGAAGTGAGGGGCTCGAGTGGTTCGTAGAGCGCGTGCTTCGGCATCGCCTTTCTCCTTGGAGCAGTTTCCCTGCCCTCTCGCTTCTAAAGAGCTTAAGCATCATTTTCCTCTTGTGGGAAGAGGTGAGTAAGCGCAGATTTGTGCGACCCATAAACCATAAAGTCCTGCCTGCAACTTAAACCTTGACTTCTTTATTTGCTTTGTTATGGCTTTTCACGTGTTTAAGGTTTTAACAAACAGGAGTTTTCCCTCTGGAGACAGGCTTAAAGAAGAGGCTATAAGGAAAAGCATTGTTGTCAGAGCACCTTGTCTCAGTGCTTAGCCTTAAGAAATCTGTGACTTCAAAAGAAAAATAGCACTAGGTCTGCTAGGTTTTTTTTCTGCTCTGCCTTTGTTGCCTTTGCAGCGTGTGCTGTCTAAGTTTGGGTTAGGCTGCAGCCTACGGGGGCTTTACCAGGCGGCTTTGTCGCGCTGTAGGGCCGGAACGCTCCCTGCCAGGGGTTTGGGTGTTTCTTCCCACGGCTGCCAAAGAGGGTTCCCGCGGTCAGAAGCGTTTTCCGCTTGTTGCAGGGGCGCGCGTCCGCTTTCAGGATCCTTCGCGGGCGCGAAGGAATGGCAGAGCAGAGCAGGAAAATGTCCTTTGAAAGTAGGACATCCTCGCTCCTGCCGCCGTGGTGGCGCTGCCTCTGCCTTCTCCCTCCCCAGCCAGCCCGGCAGGCTGTGACCGAGCTCACCGCGATTCTATATTTGGCTGATATATTGAAAAATGCATTTGCTGTCAATGAGTTCCTTTAATATAAAAGGAAGTATAGACTTATGGGAAGCGGAGCGCTGGCGTCCCAAGTCCCCTTTGCCTTTACTCCTTTAGTCGGTTCGCTCCTACCCCGTGTCGGTGGTGTTGAGGAAGATGAGGATGTGAAACTGCGTGTACCTCGGATTTCCACCCCCGGGGGGGAGCCCGAGGACGCGGGGCTGTGTGTTCCTTCCTGCGCTCTGCCCGTTTGTAATCTTTTCATGAGCTTTTCCACTGGAAGAGGGAGGGGGAAATGAGAAGAAATAGGAACTGGGAAGCAACGGTTTCTGCTTTCGCCTTGACTCCTGTCCTGCTTGTGTTGAAAAATGTGACAGTGCTTTAAAATGATGCAATAATCACCTTTTTAAGGACGCGGTCCAAAGCTAGTGGCGTTCAGGGTGACATCCCCTGCATAGCGCAGGCGCGGAGCCGTCGGTTCCCATCTGCGGTGCCCGGGTGAGGGGGGTGACGAGAGGGGGCTGAACCCGAGCACCAGAGGTGGGTGCTGGTGGCGAGGGGCTGAGCGCAGCCCCGGGCCGGACACGGCCAACAAATGCTCTTCAGATGGCCTCCTGGGCCTGGGCGGCCGGGTAGTCCTGCCATGCGAATCCCTGGGTCCGGGCGCAGCGAGGGAGGTCGGGAGCAGCGAGGCAGGGCAAAGCCAAGGTGGCAGCGGGGCCGGAGTCGGGAGATGCCACGTTTGCTCAGCGTCATTGGACTTGGAACAAATGAGTCGTAGGTAAAAATCTTTCTAGAAGAAGAGAGGTAGAAAATCGCTTACAGCAGAGCACTCGGTCCAAAGTCATTGGAGTGGGGTTCTGCGGAAAGATGACTTCCCAAGTCAAACCACGTGCGTTTTGGCTCGAAAAGGACGCGGTTCCAAAGTGCCTGACGAGGCCGGTTTTCAAGGCCTCCGAAGACTTGACTTTGGATGTTTTCCAAAGTCCGGGAAGCGCGGAGGTGAGGTAGCTGTTGGGGAGACGAAATGTCCGTGCTGAAGTCTGTCCAGGCAAGCGACCTGGGACTGGGTGCCGTGGAGCCCTGGGGACAGGGGACACCGCACCGGTGGGAGGAGGTCAGCAGGGAGCCGGATGGGTTCTGGCTTACAGGGAAGAAGAAGTCCGGCCTGAGCCGCTACGCCGGGTTGCGGCGGCGATTTGCCTCGGAAGAGCGGGAAGGCTGGTGGCCGTGTGTGAAAGGGGCTGTGTGACCCGTGTTGTGCTGCGGGTCTGCGTGCGGGCTGGGTTCCTGAGGCTCTCATGATGGAAACACGCGGGGAACGGCCAACAGCGGCGATGGATCATTACGTGCCAATCTGGCTGTACGTCGGGGTACGTCGGCCACTTGCTGGTGTGTGTCCGCGCCAATCCCGGCATCCGAGTGTGGAAGCTGCGTTCCGGGATCGTGGGTCTGTGGAGAAGGTGGGGGTTGATTTATCTCTTGGGGCATCGAGAGGCTCGGCGTTGCGTGGGGGTCCTTTGGAACCCCATCCGTGATAAAGGCGGCAAACGCCGCAAAGAAATAGTGAAAGACGAGGTAGCGGTAAAGGCAACGTTCTTCTGAAAAGGGGCGAGAATTAAATGGAAAACGTCTTTATTTTTGTTCGTTTTGATGAATTCTCTGAATTGTGTGTCTAATTGTGCTCAATTATGGCAACCTAGCGCAGACAGGTTAATAGTTTCTAGGCAGTGATGTGCATTGATTTCTTTCGCAGGCTTTGAGACAATTGTCAATTTATAAAGAAGGACTAACTTTGGTTTACTGTCAGTTGTGGGGGGGTTTTGCATTTCTGCTACTGTATTATTGGCAGCCTTTAAATTGATTCAATTTGAAAACCGAATGAGAAATTAGTGTGTTCTCGTGTGGACATGTTTCAACTAAATTATTAAATGAAGTGGTTGACTCTTCTATCTGAATTAAACCAGTAGAAAAACTATAATTAACTATTTCATTGACCGGGGAGAAGCTGCAAAATTGACGTAGGACATTGACCTGATAGATTTTTCTTCCCTGCGCTATGGAAGCGAGGACGAGCTTTTAGGGGGACAGGAGAGGAGAATGGCCTATCTGCTTCCTTCCCAGAAATAAGAATGTTTTCGTTCTGTTCTTGCAGCTCTCTCTAGCTTTATTTCTCCTGCCCCTCGGCAGCCTTTCCCGGCGGTTCGGGTGCTTGCCAGTCCAATGATCCTTGCCGCCCGGCATCGCGTCGCTCACCCTCTGACGAGGTGCCGTTGGACCTCCCAGGGGTGCGGGGACCCAACACGGTTCTAATTGCGGCTCAGAGGGATGGGGATAAATGGGTTTCTTTCCTTCCACGGGAAAGGCACGCAGCGGCTTCAGCCTTCCCTTTACCCTACGACTTTGGACTCGACTGGCGCTTGGGCTCCCTACAGTCCGACTCCCCTTGGCCGGGCTCCTAGTAGTCCCCAGTGGCTGGTCTTTCGGAGAAGAGACAAAACAAGCAGCACAGCTCCGCCTTGGGTTTGGGTATTTCTCTTACAGAGCACGTGTGCCGCTGACATTTTGACGCAATCAGCTTCTCCAGGAAGGCTCCAGCAGGTCTTGGTTGCTGTCAGAGGCGCGTTGGTGGGGTCTCTGGGACACTGGCCCATTCCTGTACCCCTGCAGGCCAGGCCTCGGCACCCCATCTCCCAGTTCTTGTGTATTTCAGCCTCGTGTCCGTCGTTCCGGAGAAAGAGGGTGATGCTGGCGGGGGGCAGCAAGCCCCATGCCGCGCCTGGAGATGCTCAGCAAGCGGAGCTAACGCGGGGTGATCTCCAGGGGCTGACGCCCGCGATTCGGGCACCACCCCGTGCGTGGTGCTCGCTGGTGAGGCTGTGGGAGGTCCTGGGGACGCAGGATACCACCAGCTCTTTATTCCAGAAGGAAACATCATTGTGGTCCCAATAGCAGACGTTTTTCTTGGCTTTTTTGCGTGCAAAATAACACGCGCTTCTTGAAAGCTGGGCACACGAGGGTCTGTATAGCACTGCGAAGGGAGCAATGAAGGATTGCGTTTCCTTAGTAATAGGTGCTCTGATCCTGTGGGACTCTCAGCTCCTTCGACACGGGGAAATACCTGCTTTTTATGAAGAATATCCAAATTACTCTCCTAACAAAAAATTGTATCAGCTATATAAAAGTGCAGTTTTGGGCAATGTGTGGCGTTAGTAATGGATTTTGTTGGTTCAAACGTAATACCTTTTCGCTATCCAAATTTTGCATCTAAGTACATAAAACAGTGTTCTTACCTCTCCTAACTTCATACTCAAGGTTTCGTCAGGAATTGCTTGGGACTTTGTGGCGTATGTTGTGCTTTGTCACAAGGCAGGCGAGAGGGACGTTTGTATTCGCCTGATTTGAGAAGTAAACAGGGAATGCTTTTTGCATGTCGTTTTTTTCCCCCCTTTTAAGCCAGCCCAACATACCTTGATGCTGGGGGTCTGCTGAAGGTCCTCACTGCCATGGAACTACTGCCAGTGCCGCGCGGGTGACCGGGGGGAGCCCCGGGTTTAGTTCTGCAGCCTGAAATCCCCAAAGTCTCCTACGACGCTGGAGCCCGTCCACGTGTCCCTGTCTTGTATGTGGCAGCTGCTTTAACCTGATCTATTTTCAATCGCACGATGCTGTAATGAGTGTGTATGACAGCTCGCTTGGGCGGAGAGGCTAAAATCCCTGCGAATGCAGGTTTTCCGTAAGGTTTCGAGGGCGATGCTGGGGCGCGTTGAAGGCATGCCGCTCAAAGAAGGCCAGCTATCCATCAAACGCACAATCTTGGGTTCGAGTTTTCTATTTAGATTAAGCACGTTAAGAAAGATGGATGGTAAACGTGTTTCAGCAGCACTGTCCCCAAACCAGAGCGGAATATAAAGGTCCTTGAAGAAGGATTCAATTACCTTGGCAAATAGCTTGAACAAGAACTGGGTAAGAAGGGAGCTCGTAGGGCAGTGGGATGCCGGTTGTGCATTTATATAGTTTTAAGATAAAAAAGTTATTTTTGGTAAACCTTCCCGTTTTCACATAACATCCTGCTTGCTCGCTCGGTGTATTTTATGGGGGCGTACCTCTAAGTTACTTCAGTCAGCGGGTTTTATGCTGCTTCACAGCATAGAATCGTAGAATCTTCATGGTCGGGAAGGACCTTTGAGATCATCGAGCAATTTATGGCCTAATTAATAGTCGTGTGAAACTTGAGGATTTTGTGCAAATGTCTTTTTTGTTGGAAATTGCTTCTGTGCCGGTGCCTTTTGGGTGATGTCCCAGCTTTTGCAGTGGGAGGGTGGCGGAGCGGGGGGAGGCTCTTGCTGCGCGGGCCGGCCGGTGCGGCACCACGTCGTCTGGGTTGGGGGCAAATGCTTGGTTTTGCTTAAGATAACAAAAACATCTGCCAGTTTCAAGCAAACCCAGCTTGTTCTTTTGTCTCTGAACATTCTTTTCCCAAAGGAAGTTAACAGCGGGGAAGCTGCTGTAACCGGTGCCGGGAAGGTGATGCTGGCGTTCAGAATCGGAGATGCCCAAAATCGGGAGAGCTAGAAACCTGGCGAAACCCTTGGATAATCTCAGTATTCGCTCAAGGGGTGGGTTTCTGAAATGCTTCAACGCGACCAGAACGGGGGGGCTGGGTTTGCTGCTCGTGCCCTGAGAGCGTCAACAGACAGAGACGACTCCCGCTTTCGACGCGTAAAGGACGGGCTTGAAAAGGTAAAGGCGGGAGAAGCTGCTGTGTTGCATTGCTTCCTTGTGAAATGAGGCAGTGCCTAAGACAAACGTTAACAAGAAAGTGGATGTTGTGCCACAACCGGAGGTTCAGGGGGAGCGAGAGCCGAACCTGCCGGCGTTGGCGCTGTCGGCTCCCTTTCCTACGGCTGCGGTTGGGGGTGCGGTTGCAGCTGGAGCTCGCTGCCGGGACATTTTCCTACGCTCCACGTAACCGCAGTAGCTCCAGCTTTGTTCTTTTCCTCCCAGTCTCGCACTTGGCAATTAGGGAAACCCTGTGATGCTTGTACTTTGATCTTCTTTACCTGCTCCTAAAATCTCGTGTTGCTGTGATTTGGAGGAGAGAAAGCATTAACCATTGCTTAGACCGAAAGCTCGCGTGGCCTTTGGTGTCAGGACATGGTTTTGGATGGTCACGTCTCTTCGCTTTACTCCACGTGTGCCAAATTTGCAAAATAAGTAACCCCCAAACACTACTCGGGTCAAACCCCCGTCTTCAAGAGAGTCGGTTTCTCTGCTAACGCCCCCCTTGGAGGGGATTATACCGCAGTGACGGGTTAATAGGTCTTTCTTCTCGGTTGTTGCTCTTTTAATTGAAGATAAATGATTTTTCTTTCCAAATTCTTGTCGGTATCCTGCGTGTTCAGTTATTTTGTCCTGATTTTGAGTGACAGGAAAAGCCAGGTAGCGACCCTGCTCTCATTCGGCGTTCAGCACTGGGCTCCGTTGTGCCGTGAGGTCCTTGCAGCTCTGAGTGACCTACGAGCCGAGCGTCCGGCGGGGCTGCGTTTGTGTGTTCGCGTTTCGCCCAACCGTCCCGTGTTCCTTCGGGTGGTGGGCGTTTCCCAAAGCCGCAGCGTGAGTACAGTCTCTTTTAAGAAAAAAATTTTAATCCAACCACGTGGGTTTTCAATATCGTTATTCCAGCCGGTTTTTTGGTCGTCGTCACGATGCAAGTCGCGGACTCATTGAGGTTGGTGGGGACCTCTCGAAGTCCAGTGCCACAGCTTGAGGCTGACTTTTTGGCCTCTATAGAGATGCTCGGGTCGGTTGAGTTTGTACCAGTAGGAACTAGCAAAACTCTTCCTGCGTTTTTTTTTTTCTGTGTCTCGTCAACCGTTCAGAATTTCTTTCCTTCTCCAAGTTCAGTGGCCAGCCAATGTTCAAGAGGTTTTTTCCCTTCGTTGCCCAAATCTCTCCACTGACTGCCGTTCCTGGTGTGATTTAGGCATGTTTGGGCGTGTGGACACTTGTGCCGTGGAGACACGGTCCGTGCCTCCAGCCGGGTCCCAGGCCTTCCCTTCTGGTTCTTGGAGGGGGTAGGAAAGTTGTGTAGGTCAGCTTGGAATCGTCACGCTTGCAAGGAAAAAAATTGAAACTGACTTCAAAGGACAACTCTGACACGGTCAATTAATAATTAAAACAGTTTTTTAATGAGCTATGCAATTACCTGTGTGTCCCTGGAGACGATAGTTTATGGTATTATTGCTCGGTGCCCTTTCTTTAGTCATGGCAGATGACATCTGTAATTTAAAGCAGGCTAGACATTAAAGTGACAGAACTTTCATTAACCTTGTCTAAAGTTTGTTAATGACAAATGTCTCATAAAAACAGCTATTGTCAAAACACCGGCTTAGGGAAGAGAGAAGCCTCTAGTCCTGCAGCCTGGGGGGTTTCTTTTCCGCTCGTCGGCGTGCGTGAGCCCTCCTGATGTCCCGAGGCCGTACGGGGATGGAGGAGACGCTTGTTTCCCACCCGGTTCCAAAATCTTTGGCTGGAGCGTCTCCGCGTTCGGGGCGCGGTGGCGGTTACCTGGATCTTCTCCCTCTATGGCTTTGACTTGAGCTTTGTACTTGAGTAGCTGTAATGAATTCAGGCACAAAACGTGGCATTTAACTGAGTTTGGTTTATCAGTTTTGAAACCCTGGAGTTCCGAGCGCGGTGGGAAGACCCTTTGAAGAGGGGGGTGACGGGCGAGGGCAGGCGCTCCCGGCCCCCAGGCTCCTGCTCGCCTCTCTGCCGCTCCTTTCCCAGCTGTGCCTCAGCGCCTTGGCTTTCATCCTCTTTCCTGCTCGGATTGCCCGTTCCTGTGGGTTTTGGGGCTGGCGTCCGCGTGGGGAGGAGAGGCGGAGCTGGGGGGTCCCGTCCCGGCGTCGGCGGGCTCCCCGGCTGGCAGCGCTTGGGGGCTCCCCTGAATACCTTCTTAGCCTAGACGGGAACATCTGCCAACCTTCGCTCCTCGAACGCGCCTTCTCTGACGCGCTGCTTCCCGGTTGAGGCGCTGAGAAGTTAATTTAGTTTCCACTGGAGTGGAGATTAAAGAGAGAAATTATCTGCTTGAATCATGAGAACTTCGTAGGGAAGGGCGCAGCCACGGGGAGGGCTGGGGGGACGCGTTAGCGAGGACATGGCTTGGAAAGGGATAAGTCAGATCTTAACGTCTCGGCATTGAATGTCAGCCGGCTTGGAAACGGGATTTTTTGCAGCCCCGCCTCGGTGAAGATACTACAGAAAACCCCCCATTTTCTTTGGCATTCTCAGAGTCTCCGGTACGGAACAGGTAGGAAGTGCCCTGTTAAATTATTTATTACCTTCAGATGAACTTGGCAGAGTTTATAGCGGCACACTATGGCCTCAGACTTTGTTAAACGGGATTAATTTTTGCTTCCAATCCTGAGAGACATAAAGACCTATTAATATTGACTGCAGGATTTCGGAAGCGCCTTTCATGCAGAACACCTCTGCTTCCAACGCTTCTCGGGACCGCGAGACCTCCGTTTCATCTGCCAGAAAGACAAGTTGTTTCCCCTTTTAAATTAACAATAAGGAATGTAAATGTCTCTCTGAGGGTAGCAATGTATTTCATGCCTTTGTTTGTCGTGGCAGATTGGGTTTTAAAAACTTGCGCCTGCAAGAGGCGTTTATTTGCCCTGAAGAAAGGATTTGCCATGCTAGCGGGGACCCGCCGCTGTTCAGTAAGTGTGTGTGTGTATACACGCATCTTTATAGATGGGTGTGTATACACGCGCACGCGTCGGGATAGAGGACGCGCGTGCGTTCGCTTGTTGTCGTGGCTCAGCTGTGCCAGGAGGGGGATGCAGGTTGCCGGAGCAGGAGTCCTTCCCCATTCCGGCGTCTCCTGCTGATCCCCTCCGTGTGCGCTCCCAGTTGGACGTTCCCGGGCGGGAGGTTGATAGCGGACCTCTTTTGGGAAGGAGGCAAACATCTCGGTATTAGTAACGTACCCGTAGCAGGTGTAGTCTCTTCTTTCTGCGCCCACTCCCATTTCGCTGGGAGCAGTTGTCCGATAGGAAGGGTCTGTTTCTCGGACGACGGGCGTTCTCCGGGGAGGACGTTCACCGTTGGGCTTTCCACTCGTTTCCTAAGGCAGCTTTGCCATAGAAATGCGAGGTGCTCCCGTAAACCGCTACTTCTTAATAAAGACAAGACCAAACAAGCCCGATGCTATGGATCAGCGTCATGGAAATGCAGAGGAAAAGGGCAGAGGGGGTGCTGCGGGCGGCATGAGTATGAGTGGATTTTGAAGGCAACTCGGGTTATTTCCAGCCTCGTACGTGTGCCGGCCGATCCCCGCGAGGCTGCCGAGAGACTGTACACCGAAAAGGTGGAAGCCCGTTCTCCCCCCGGCAGCTCTGACCTTCCTGCCGATGAAGGCAGCCGACCTCCCTGGCTAGTAGTCACTTCAGCTGGTGGCGGAGGTGCTGAGAAGAGATGGGGAATAGCTGTTCCGTGTGTTTATCTGAGCAAGACGTAATGCGTATTCCCCGGGTAAATGTATCATGTTGCCAAATTTTTGTCTACAAATTGCTAAAACCGGTTATGCGAGCACGTTTGCAAATGCACATGACTCGAGGGAACGTGCTTTTGTATAAAATAGCCCCGTTAATTTGAACAAAACGCTTTAAATAGTTTTAGATGATTTATTTCTGAGCGCTTGGCTGCTGCGGTGTGAGGAGCAGCCGCGCTGATGCTCGTCCCCGCGCACGGTGGATGGGCTCCCGCGGAGCCTGTCCTGGGGGGAGCGACTCCCGGCTCCCGTCTCCGTCGTTAGTTTTACTTTGCAGTGCGGTCTCTTCTAATGCTTGGGAGAACTGCCGTTTCAGAAGACTCTAGTCTTTTGAGTTTGGGAAGCTTGAGTTTGGGAAAACATTTGCTCTATAGCCAGCTGTGGCGTGTGGGTTTCAAGGTCTCGGTGTTCTGGAGCTCACCGGGCGCAGGGATGAGGAGGAGCGAGACCCGGGCACTTGCCCCAAGCTGCCGACAGGGTTATTTCATGCCACGAGCGGCACAGTCAGTGTAAATTCGGGAGTTTGCTGAGGAGTTTCTCTCCCTCCCTTGCCGGCTGCCATCCTGAGCGCTCCTCGCCCCGGTGCCGCAGCCCCGAGCCCTCCCCTCCCTCCCGCAGCCGCAGCGCTCGCAGGGTCCCGCGCTGGCTGTCCCTGCGGGGAGCGCACGGCTCCTGCGGGGGAACGGCCTGGGGACGGTCCTTGGGTGTTTCATATTGGTGTCGGGATCAATGCGGGTTCTTTAGTGTTATCAATGCTAATTACTTAGTTTTATCCTGTTAAATCTGTTTATGGTTCAGCCCTTGGGTTTCCTTGTTGTTCCCCTGCCCGGCTGGGGAGGGGTCGTCAGGAGGTAGAATAATTGTCTCAGGGACAAGATATTGTTGTGAGCTCCTCAACCCCTGGCAGAGGCTGGGCTTGCACCGCCATCTCCCGGGGCAGTGGTCCGGAGCCGCGTTGTACGAGCCCCCGCAGCAGGCTCCGTAGTGCGATGAATTGCCGGTCGGCTAGCGATAGGCAAGAAGGTTGGAGAAGGTGTATCGCTCCGGAGTTGGAGCTACTCGGGCGGCGTGTGGAAGCCGGCAAAGGCAAGGACAGCGTGCAGGCAGGCGCGCTCTCGAGCTGGGGCACCGTCCCGAGGGCTGCGCTGTGCTCTGGCGGCGCGCTCAGCTTTGTCCCAGGCAGCCGGGCAGGTGACACTTCTTTGTCCCAGGCAGCCGGGCAGGTGACATTTATTTCCCGGCGGTTTTGAAGTCGGAAGGTGCATAAGCTGGTGGATTCCCTCCAGGTGAGTTCCTGGCTATTGCGTGGTTTTACTGCGGGCGGTTCAGCTCTTGCCAGCCTTGAAGGCTGAAATAGGAACAAATTTGGTTTTAAAGATGGCGAAATAACTGGTGCGCCGCTAACTCCTGCTTATTGCGGCTCTCGGTGTTTTATCACCACAAAAATATCAAATGCTGTACAGTTCAAGACTTATGATGTTGGGGGGAAGCAAGGTTAAATAGCATCTCGCACCTTTCACTTCACATCTCATTATTCATCGCTAATAGAAGCCCGGACCATCTGTCTCCGCGCAGAACGTTTGGATGTGACAGGCATAGGAGATGGTACAAAACTTTTCTCCGCGAGGTGTTTATTTCTGGCGCGTTCTGCTCCCGGCGCCCCCGTTCCTGCAGCTCCCCGGCTCTCGGGACGAGGGGCGTCGCGGTCATTAGCCTTCGTTAAGAGCTCGCTGCGGTTCCCACTCCCCGTCCGGCCCCGGCTTCTGTCTGTCTGTCTGTCCGGCATGTGTCTGCCCCTGCCAACCCCGAGGGGTTTTCCTCGGCCGCGTCCTGGGAATGCCGCTTTTTGGTTTCCCTACCCTTTTGCTGCGGAAACGCTCCTCAGCCTGTCGAGTGCCCGTCTCCCCTGGAGGGACAGAACTGCTGCAGGATTTTTTTATTTTTTTTTTTTAATTATTCTTGTTATGTTTTCTTTCTGCAGCGATGAGGAAAAAGATCTGCTCCTTTCCATCAGTTGAATTGGCGCTTGTGAAGGATTTAGCCGATACCTTCTTTCCGTGGGGCTATCAGGCTCGCGCGCTTAAGCAGCGAGCGGGAAACAAACGACAAAGGGTCGCGTTGAGTAAGAAGTCCCTTCTGTTGAGGTTTGAGTCGTTTGGTGGTCGTGGTGCAATTCGGTTCTTCCCAAGGACGGGGATCAATTTAAATGCCGAATAATTTAAGGCAGGAGCGCAGCGGGCCGGGCGCTGAGGCCGGCTGCTTAAGCAGATGATGGATTCCTGCAGAATCCCTTTTTCTCACTTTCTGAAGGCATTTTAGGGAGAGAGGCTTCCTAAGGGGATTGAGGTCATCGCTCTCTCCTTTTTAAGAGCCGGCGAATTGCCTCTCGGACACTTTATCTTCTGAATGACACGGTGTTCAGTCAAGGGGTTCTGCTGACAGCGGGAGCCGCACCGGCACGGCTCGGTTTGTGAACATCAGCAGAATCGGAGATGGAAATACCGCCGGAGCCTTTGTGATGTGGTCATGGAATGTAAAGAATTTTCTGCAGTAAAGGCACCGGGTTTTGAAGTACTTTTATCCTCTGCAGAGTTTTGACTTAGATGGCGATGGGATATCGGTATTCATTTTATAGAATTTTTTCTGGGAGATATTTTTCCCATTTTTGCCAGCCCGCCGCTGTTGGCGCTCAGCTTCCCTGTTATCAATAACTGTAGATGCAGTCCTAGCAGAGCTTGCAGAAATTGCTTTGTCTGCGCTTTAGTGCTCCGGTCTTTATTGGTTGACGCTGTAATATGATTATTTTTCTGTGCCCCTGTTAAAGACGCGGCTTTGAGAGATATTGTCCCAAGGTGCAAAATGCGCAGTTTTCTTCTTCTGATGAATTTGTAGGAGAACAGCCGTCTTTATTACAGGTAGCTGATTTGAAAATTACTCCTTTGCAAGTCGAAGATGGAGGAGTGTTAGATATTTTCTTTATATTTACGGAAGGCAGGCCTCAGGTACGCGGTGAAACAGGGGTAATATTTCCTTTGAGGTAACGCACGCGAGGGAGGCGGTTTATTTCGGGCCGAGTAAGGACATCGGCGGGGCGACGCTGCGCCGGCAGGACTCTGTCTTCGTTGCTGCTGGGTTCCCTGGAAGCGTTGCCGGGGTCTGTGGAGCGTCTCTCCTCCCGCGGCTCCACGGGAGGCTGAGCGTCGCTTTTCTCCCGGCCTGGCGCTGGGGAAGCCTCCCCCTCCTCGACGCCCAGCCGTAGCTGTGCTGGGGGTACGTGGCAGCCGTGTCGGCACGCGGTTGGTACAAGGTCCCCGACGTCCACGTGGGCAGGAGGAGGAGGACGTCCCCTCTGGCTGGGAAGGGGTCGCTCCTCAGGAGGAGCTTGAAGGGGCGGATTATTCCTTCCATCAGGTGAAGTTGTAGAGCGGGATTTGAAGTTCTGGAGCGAGATTTAATTTGCTCACGCTCGCAAAAAGATGGCAGGAGAGGGAAGTTTTGATAGGACAAGAAAGGAGTCGCTGGGGCTGCCATCTGCAATGAGTCTCTATTGGCAATACGTGCCTTTTGAGCAGTATATTTGGCCACTGAGCTGGAAAATTGTTATCGTTTGTGGGAAGGCTATTTTTAGTCGGTAACATCTGTGGAACACCATTTCCTCAAACTTTCGCTATCTTTTGACACGTCAGCCAGATGTGACTCACTTGAGCATATTGGCTGGAGAGGGAAAAACAAAGCGTTGTGTTTACCAGAAATGCAAACATGACCTTTTTCGGATGAAGGCAGCCTTTATTCCCGTCCCGTGGAGGAGGCAATAAGAAAAGATTGATTTTCATCATCGGTATTAAACATCCTTACAGCTCAGTGTTTTGGTGTCGCGCCCTCGCGGAAGCCGTGTCGAACAGACTTCTGCCAAAAACCCCACTTTCTCTCTGCCGATTGCAGAACTGGAGGGAAGGGGGCTGACCGCCGCGTCCCCGCTCTCGCCCCTGTGTCACCTTCGCCGAGGGACCTGGCCGAGCCGCGGGGGGCTCTTCTCGCCCCTCGGCAGTCTTTGCGTCGTCTCTGAAGGGCTGCGAGGCGGACTGGGGCCGGCAGGGTAGGCTACGGGAGCGACGGGGCGCGTTCCGCCGCGTGGAAGAGCTTGCTGAACTAAGGGCATCTTCTCCTTTAGCACAGCTTCGTCACAGCAAATAAGCCCCGAGAAAACATCACCTGCCAGGCTTCAGCTGGGCTGCTAGAACAGGAGTCAGACCTTGACATTTGATGTCTCTGAAGCAGGTTTTGGCTTAAATTCCGTTGTTTACTACTGCAGTCGGGAGCAGATTTGTTAGACAGGGCTAATTATACGTGCGTGTTCCAAAATCATTTGAAAACTGTAACATTTGTTGCTTTTCAAACACTTTACAATATGCAAAATATTTCAGGCGATGAAGNTTTTTTTTTTTTTTGCAAGAATCCACAAATGGCGTTCAAGCAAAACGTGATGTTGGAGGCGGCCCGAAGCGATTAGGTCCCTCAGCCCCCCCGAAGAGAGGGGTTGGGGGGGGGTCCTGTGTCCTTTGTGCAGAGGTGCCCCATGCCAGCCGAGAGCGAGCGGGGGTTTGCTCTCCTGGGGGGGGACCTGTTGAGCGGGCGGTGGGGAGGTGACCGGGAGCTGCTTGCAAGGAGGAGTGAAGTGGCGCGCGGGGCGGCTCTCGGGGTGGTCCAGCTGCCGGGCGCTCGCGCCATCGGCTGCGGGCAGGGATGCTCCCACCTTCAGCAGAATTCCTCAGACGGCGCCGTTTTAAGGTGTTGGTGGCTTTCTCGGTGCTGAGCGCTCAGCTCCTGCTGCTCGGGCCCTGGGGGGAGCCGCCACCCGCTTCTCGGGCCAGCGGGAGCACGCCGCCTGCCTTCCTCTTCTCCTGCGGCTCGGGCAGTTTTAGGGAAAACCGGCGGATTGGGGGCTCCAGAATGTTTTGCCGAAGGTCCAGCCTCCCCAGAGCACCTGCCTGGAAGAGACCGATTCCCCATCGCGGGCGCTGGGAGCCAAAGAGGTTCCTCTGGGGCAGGAGGGAACCTCCGGAAGAGCTGGCGGAGCCGCCGAGGCCGGGCATATTTTAAGTCTGGAGAATTTTTTTTAAAAGCCTCCTTATTTTGTTTGTTTCTTTGCTGGAAACCATGTCTATCTGCCAACCTTTCCCAAATGTCACGATGTAATTATTTTAACAGGCAGTCTGCGCTCCTTTGTTTGGGGGATATTAACCTTTCTAAACAAAAGAAATGTTAATGTACATTGGAGACGCGGCTAATGGGATTTCATTTTTCTTATTAGAACAGACTTGAGTTCTCTTTTTAAATTATTGTAAAAGAATTCAACAAGTCAAGTAATTGCCTTCAGCTAATCCACGATAGCGAATTTGAATGTGAATATCCAGATCGTTCTGTACGGATTGGAAAAAGTAACGCGATTTCCTTGTTTTTTATTTGCTTTGGCTAAACGGTGTTGAAGGGTGATATAAATTCATTGAGTTCAAAACAAAGAAAATGCTAATTATTAACGCGCTACGTTCTGCTATGCTATAAAGCGCGCTGTTTGATTTGCAAAGCCTGTTGCGGCCTACTTGTGTTCCGTGGCATATTGATTCCGAGTTTGTATTTGTATTAGGTTCGGTGTCTTTCCCTGATAGCCTTGAAGGTTCAGCGGGATTTACGGGCTTCGCCCTCCGGTTGGAGGCGCTCGGCAAATCAGGTGGACCCAAACCGGCCGGATTGGGGTGCGCGGACGCCAGGGGAGGTGCCCGTTGCCTCCGGAGCGCCGCGGGTCTGGGTGTATCGGTGTCCCTTCGGATAACGTTTTCTAGAGCTTGGCTCAAGCCGACTGTATTAATTAAAAGTTTCTGTATGTGCAATCTCTACTTAAAGCCGTTTGCCGCTTACCAAACAGCCGTTTGGCTTGCGGTGTTATTTTCGGTGCAAACACTATTGCTTTTATGAGCTGACGCTGCATTTAAAGGCGTTCTTCTTTCCCCGTGGTGCCTTGCGGCCGGAACGCGTCGAGATAAATATCCCAGACTCTAAAGGATTTGTCTTTCAATCTTGATTTTAAACGAATATTTCCGAGTGCTCTAATCCCCTTGCCGTATCTGCAGCCACCCTGGTGGGTTTTGCAGTGCTGTAGCCGCTGCAGCACCTCTGCTGAAGATACAAAGGAGCGACGCTGGCAGTTAGCAAATACATAATAGAATTTAATACCGCCCCGTGGCGCGTGGAGGAGGATAGGTGGAAAGCAGAGTGGACTGCGTGTCTGCAAGAATATTTGTGGCTGATTTATGTTCTGGTTTTCGGATTGGCTTCTCTTCGCCATGGTAGAAGGTCACATTCGCGTGGCCCTTTCCATCCAACGGACCGGAAACAAATACCGGTGCTGGGACGCTAGGTCGGGCTCTCCTGAACTTCGTCATCTGCCGAATTTCTCAGGACGCCGCCTGGGTAAAGCAGTCTTTTGTTGTACGGGTTTTGAAAGGCATCTTTGGTAGGGTTTTCCCCCGTTTGGCGCCCCAGCAGTGCCGGTGGGAGCTGGCTGCTCCTCAGCCCCTCGGGGAGACCCGCCTGCGGAGGTCAGCGCCGGCGTCCCCACCCTGGGATGCTCGGAGCAGGAGCACGCCCAGCACCCTCCGCAGCCCGGGGACTCCGGGCCTGGCACGCACGGGCGGAGCTGTTTCTTCTCGGCGCTTGGGTATTTGCGCCGGCGTTTTGCTATGCGTCAAACCATACAATCAGCGTCGTGGCTCCTCGGTGCCGTGGCCGGTGATTTGAGATCCGGACTCGCCCGAAGGGGCGGCCCCTGGGCCTGCCCCTGCGAGAGCTGCTGGCGGGAAGCTCCGGAGATCCGATGTTCCGCCACGTTGGAGGCCGCTTCTGCACTAATTGTGATATACAGGAATTGATGATCTATCTCGAACCTGTAGGAGGAAAATGTGTTTTAGATTTGATTAGTAAACGACAGGTTTCAGCCCGGTAATTCGCTGTCTTTATTAACAAACTTGTAAAAACTTATCAATAGCACCGGACCCCTCTTTATTTGGGCGACTTCATTGCAGCTGGTATCGTTTTTCCGGGAAAAGAAGTGCTGCTATTCTTATCTTGCGTGAAGCTCGTTAGGGCTCTGGGATCCGTTTCGCTTTTACAGGGCGCCTTGCTCTAGTTAAATGCCGCAGATGAGTCAGGAGCCTGTTTTGATTCCCGGTAGCTCTCTGCGTGCTTTGCCGAGTCCCCCGGGATTTCTTCTTGAGATGATACCCGGTGGTTAACCACGACTTCAAGCCTGCCCACAGATTTTGTGGGGGATTTTGGGGTTCCTGTCAGGCAGCGGTACGAGACACGCTGCGGAGGAAAGAGTAGCCGTGTGTAGTAGACTCCTCTCAGAAGCTGGGAGAAGCCGCGGGGCAAAGTTTACTTGGGAGGTTCAAGTTTACTTGGGCCCGAGGAGCTTTTCCTGGAGCTGCACGGCTTCGGGAGGGGTGTGTTTTATCCCCGACGTGCCTTTGGACCGTCCCGGGAGGTGACAAAACGACCCCTCCTCGGCCGGCGCAGTGGCTGGGTCGGGCAGGGAGGCATCCCGGGTGCCGGCAGGATTCCGCCGAGGAGAAGCCGCGCTGGGCACGCTTGGCAGGGCAGGGAGGCTGTGGGATGCTGGCGCGGAGAACGCGGAGATTTATTATGCAAATCCGCCGTTCCGAGATGCGTCGCGCTCGCTTGGGACGATGCTGTGAAAAGTTGTGCTGCTTTTGTAGATAAACACGAAGACATCCGCTTTCAACTTCACATTCTTTAACCTTGTTTTATTCCTTGCTGAGTGCTGACACTTCCGAGGCAGATGAAAATCGGACTAAATTTAGCAGCGAGCGAAGCCCCCTGTCCCCCCCCCGCCTCGCCGCCCGTTCCAGGCGTAGCGTCTCTATCCTTTTGATTAGTTTTGCCCTTGGTTTCTGCTTCAGAAGTGAAGTTTTGCGAAGCCATGCTGACAAGAAGCCTAATTGTTGGGTGCGGCGAGCCCTTGGCAGCACCCTTGGCTCGGGAAGCCACCGTGCTCGTGGCTCCCACATGGTGGGACCACAGCGTGCGCGGCGCAGAGGTCGCCTTCTGCTCCGGGTCTTCATCCGTCTGAGCAAACGTCTCTCTGCCCTCGCTAGCGGGGTGTTCGGGAAGCGTGCCAGATGGAGACGGGACTCTCAAGGTCATCCTGGGTCCTCTCCAGGCGTGAACGTGGGGACAGACCGCTCCCCCGCCTCGGGCTGTGTCCCCCGCTCTGCTTCTCCGTCATCCGGGGGGGCTTCCGCCTGGGGAGGTGGGTTTTCTGTACGGGACGGGACGGAGCCTCCTGTCTCGGGAACGTTGGCAACTGGGAATCGCGGGCATCAGGCGCTTCGCGGCAGTGTTGGCAGGCTGTGGGCGTACTGGTCCCGCTGCTCCTCTGAGACCCCCCCCCCAGCTCTTCCCCAGCTAAGCGAGGCCCACGATGGTCCTTTGAGCCGAGATTAATTGTTCTGCCGCGCTGTGGTGGCTATTCAAACCTGAGCCCTCCGGGGAAGGAATTTTTTTAAGGCACTTGAGCCTCGAGATTTAATTTGAACTCTCGCCTTTCCGTTTGGAGGAGCAAATTAGTTGACCCTTGCTAGTTGCGGGCTCTGCTCCAAGTAACGAGATGGCGGCTGCTTGCACCCCCCCTGGACGCGGGCAGGGGACCGGGGGGATGCGCCGAGGGGGGGTGCCCGGCTTGCGCCACTGCGGTGTCTTGAGGTGGGTTTGGTATCTCGTTCTGTCCCAGAGATGGCGTTGGCGCTGGCTGGTGCTCTCCGAAGAGCCCCTGCCGCGTCGCCCCCCGCGCTGGCCACCGCCGGCCGGCCGGTGCCGAGCCGGGTGGGACCACTTGATTGTTCATTGTTCTCCCGCCGTCCCTCCGGCACCAGCTGGTTCGCATTTCTCATAAGGAGAAATTGGTGACATCTCAGGATTAAATAGCCCCCATCGCTTGTGAAATTAAGCCCCCCTGAGCGTTGAAACGCTGCGGAGATGGCAGGCGCCTGTTTCTGTTACTAGGCCTAGGCAGCGGCTGGGAAATGGGACTTGCCGTCCTGTTATCTGCTCCTGTGGCACTTGAACTTGCTCGCATCTGCCTGGCAATAAAATGCACCTGTGTAAATGCCGTCCCCCTCCTACGGCACGAATCGCGGCCGCGGCGAGCTGCCGTCACGGCGGGCACGAAGCCACCCTGCCCTGCGCCCGGCCCGGGGTGCCAGCGCCTCCTCGGCCAGCGAGAAACCTCCCTGGGGCAAATGTCCTCTGCGACTGAATGAATGCCTGGCTAGAAGGTGCCCTGGCTGAACGACACACCGGGAATTTTCTCGTTAAGTAACGGCACTTTGCAGGTGCCGTTAAGCTTTTTGCACACAAAAATCTACCTGTGCTCTTTGCTTTTGAAACAAAAGGGGTGCAGGCAGCATTCCACATGGGGATTGGAACTCCAGTTTCCCCAGCCCGAGTCTCATTTCTTTATTACCGTTTAGGAGAAAACTATGACGACTGCGAATTCTCGTACACCATTGGTGTGGGTTTTAGCAACTAGGCTGATCATATTCTTGAGCAAAACGTAGCGGTGGCTCTCCAGTGTGACAAATGGGCACGGCTTTTTAGGTCCTCTCCTAACTTTGTTCCCGAGTAATCAGATTAAAGTAATCTTCTATTACAGCATGGTAGAACCTGCACGTGCAGCTCTTTTTCACGGTAGCCGTAGTTGTTAAGGTAAGTTAAAGTTATTTCATTTGTTACTCATCTTTGGGATGACGGCCGTGACAAATGGCTGGTGTAATTTCTTTCCTTAGGAGGTGGATATAAAGTGAAGATATTACATGGGCTTCTCACTGAATTCATAAATTTTTCGCTCGGGAACATTGCGTTAGATATTGAAACGTTGCGCTTGACGAGAAGATCGAGAATTGTTGAATCTGATCTTGTTGGTGCCATGAAGTGAAGCTCGGTTCACGAACTTCGTGTCGGCGGCTGTTTGTTGCTGTGGGGTTTCGATAGGAGGAGGAACGAGTCATCCCGAGAGACAAAGATTTTGGGTTTGCCGTTCCTGCCGGGCGAGGGGGCTGTGGCTTAAGCTGGGGGGAGCGGAGGGGTTGAGCCCCTCGTGCCCCTGCAGGGACGGTCCCTCTGGCTGGGACGGGCACCGCCGGGCGCTCGAGCCCTCGGGATGGCTCGTTACGGAAAGCAAATGGCAAAATGTTATTTGAGGATCTTTTCAAGCAATGTGTTTTTAGCTACGTGCCTGCCAGTTGAAAAGGATAATGACGTTTGGTTTCGAGCCCGAGTCCCACAAAGAGATGAGCCTGTCTGTTGGCTAACTGCTGCAGACGGGAGCCCCAGGACGGACGCCCAGGAACCGACGGGACGTGGCGTGGAGCTGAGAGCAGCCTCTTGAGCGATGCCAGCGGCGGTGGCGGGCCCAGACCCCTTCCCCGAGTCCCGGCCCGGCTCCTCTGCTCCGCAAGGCACTGGGGGATGTGCTCAGCACGGAGCCGCGGTGCGGATCCCGCCTCTCCCGCGGCCTTCGTTACTGTTTGGATTCTTCCGGCTTGATCTTGAGCCAGGCAATATCCGCGCGAGGTGCGAGAGGTTTGCTGATGTGCACTTTTTTTCTGCATGAAACGAAGTTTTATTTAGCGTGATGTTAATTGGGTGTTGCCCTTCAAAATCCATTGCGTGATCCGTTCGGTTCACGAGGTGGATGAGGAAGGAGGGACTGGGTTGAAATGCAGAAGTGACGCCGGTGGCTCCCTGGCTGCATCTACAGCGCTTATAGACTTGCATTTGTAAGAGGGAAGGGAAATTTGGCTTCAGGTTTTGCCAACTCTAGGGAAAATATTTTGATCCGAGCTCATGAGTCATGGGAGATAAAAGGGAGGAAGCCTGAGCGCCGGAGCTGCGAGTGGTTTCCCCAGCAGCAGAGCAGGAGGCTGCGTCTGAAACGGGGCGCGATGGGCCAGGAGCAGCTGGGTGGGCTCGGGGGTGGCGGAGCCCCCCGCAGGGCTCCCCTTCCTCTTCCCAACGAGTGTCTGCCGTGGATGCCGCCACGCTGTCTGGGTCGATCCCCAGCATCTCTCAGTCCTGACCCGGTGCCAGCTCCTTTCCTGGGCAAAGACACGAAGCAAATGCCATCTCTCGGGGGGGGGGGCGGGTGACCCCCTGTGATCCCCTCTATTGTTTGTTCAGGTCTTGCCTTCAGAAAACACAGCCCGTAAGTTCTTCTGTCATAATACATCACCGGGTGAACGGAAGGGGAATCGTGGTGGGACGCGTCGACCAGCAATGGGCACCCACCGGAGTCACACGGTGGGGACTGCTCACCTCGCGGCGCTGGTGCGGGGCTGCACCGCCGAGGGGACGGGGTCCTGGGGGGGCTGCTCCCGCAAGCGACGGGGTCCTGGGGGCTGCTCCTCCGCCATGGGCTTCAAGGTGGAGGAGTGTCAGGGGAAGGGGCTCGGCCGATAGTAGCGTTTGCGTGCCGCTGTCTTATTTCGAAAGAGCAGAAAGAATAGAATGACGTAGAATAACGGCAGTGAGCTGCCTTTCTTTTCCTCTTTGGAAGACGGGTCGCTTCCTTTCCAGAGCCCGTTCCCCAGGTTGCGGCGTGTGCCCCCCCTGGCGCCGTGGGCAGGGCTGCGGCCTCACACCGCCCGCGCGGAGGAGAGATTTTTAAATTTAATTTTATTTCTTTCCCCCAGGAGGTGGGTTTCTTTGGACCCCGAGAGGCGAAGCAGTCTCCGTGCTCGCAGGGAAGTTTTGAAGTTTGCGCGTCTTGCAGCGCGCCCTCGGTGACTGCGAGTCTAAACTCCAGTCGAAGTTGGTGGTTTTATCCCGTCATGCTCCAGATCGGCTGGAGACTGGAGCTTCTTACACAGGCTGGAAAACAGATCGGCACAGTATTAACTCGGAATTTACGATACCTGGAGGGAGGAGGTGCTGCGGGGGTTGTTGTTAAAGCGGGTTGTTAATAAAGGCTCTGGAAAGAGAAGGGAGCATGCGGGGGGGTGCGGGAGGGCGTCAGTGACACGGCGTTCGGGGGCCGCTTGAAATCGAGAAAGGGAACGAGATGACCTGGCAACACTGCAGTGACTCCAGCTCGGGAATATTGACTGACGCTCCTCCAAGGAGTGGGGAAGGTGCTGGGCAGGCGAATGGAGAGGCTGGCTGGCGCGAGAGCTCTCTGCCCGTTCTGGTTCGTGATGTGCTAGTTCTCAACTATACTGATTTACGGTTCGTCTGTCACGTGTTGGATAGCTGGTTCAGAAAAGATATTTTTTTTTTTTTTTTTCCTTTTTCCTGTGCTTCTGGATTGTTAGCGCCGTAAAAACAAGCTGCGTGTCTTGTGAGAGGGTTGCAGGGAAAGCAGCTCTTAGGAGAACTGCAACGGCTGCCTGTAAATCTGGGGGGGTTCAGTGGAGGAGGGAAGGAAGGGTGGGCCGTTGCGAGCCGGGTCATCCGCATCGCCCCGTCAAGCCCTGTAAGCCCGTACCTCATACCCGCAACGGCACCCGCACCCGAAACACCGTTTAGTTTCTCCAGTACGGAGCTGTGAATATTAATTTGGAGCGATATCAGTGTGCTAGTTACGTGGTGACGTGCAACGGAATAGACTACTTCGGTCTTCCCGGGACTGTTCGGGTATAATTGCAGCTTTAAACAAATTCGGTGGCCAGAAAGCTGTAACACATTTGCAAGCAGGAGCATGCTTTTAATATTCATCTTCTTTTAAGCGTCACCGAGTGACATCTAAGACTACCTGGGCAGAGCTGGGTGCCAGGCAAAACAGAGAGCGGGCAGTCTCGCTGGCTAATTGGTATTCTAGATGTAAATCTTAAATTAGTTTGAGATTTGAAAATGGATTTTTGAACGCCCGGCACATAAGAGGCAGAATTGCTATTAATATTAACAGGCTTAATCAGATATTTAGTGAAATATTTGTGTAATTTAATTTTCTTCATAATCGAGTCCGAAAAGTTGCGGCTGACCAGGGGGTTTGGAAAGCCCGATGTGCAGTCTGTCCGGTCGCCTTCACGTGCTGACCGTTAGCGCGGACGAGTCCTCCCGCGGTGTTTCGAGGCTGGCCTGCGCTCGGTAGCCGCATTCTCGCACCTTGCACGTCGCCGAGTTGTCGGTGTATTGAATGACCTATAGAGGCGCAGGCGTCGACCCCGCTGGTTTTGGGGCCGGCAAACCCAGGCAGTGCCGGGCGGGATGCGATCCCTCCCCGGCGTTGGGAGCCGCGCACCCACCGGGGCTGAACGAGTGGCTCCGTGGTACCCTCTTAACGGGGCGCGCGGCAATTAGCGCAGCTCACCCAGATAAATGGGGGGCCTGCCTCCGCCAGAGTGGGCAGTCCCGAGGCGAGGAGCGTTTCTCCAAGCAAAGCAGAACCCGCAGAAGTCAGAGCGGTATCCTGCGGATATAAATAAAACGAGGACAGTTGCAGGAGGAGGAGGAGACGGGAGAAACTGCAATATTAATGAAGATATAAAGCACTGCACCTACACCGAGAGCAGCCTGATGTTCTCGCTCATCTATTCACGTTGAGCTGGCTGGAGCTTTAAATTTTAAAGCCTGGGTGGAGAAGAGGGGCAAGGTTAGGCGGCTCGTTAGAGCGCCGTAGTTGCGCTCGCAGCCAGCTTAGTCGCTCCAAGGGGGAAGAAGCCTTCGGCACCCGGGATTTGGCAATGCCCCTCTGTCCCAGCCTTGGCTGCGGAGCATCCCTCCCTTGTCCCCGAGTGCCGCGGCTCTGACCGGGCAGAGGATGGGGCTGGAGGAGGGGACATCTCTGCTGCCGCAATCCCGTCCACGCCAGGGATGTCCCTGAGGAGAACTCCTCGGGGAGGTGGGCTACGTTCTTGGCGGTGGGGTGAGCGGGTAAATGGCATCTGCCCGGATGGTGGGGACCGTCCATGGGCTTGTGAGGCAAAACCAGCGTTTGAGGTATTCGGCACCGAGGGCTCTGGGGAGGGGCCCGGCTGGGGCCTGGGAACCATCGTGCGGGGGTTCCCACACTGGGACCGTGCTGCGGGAATTGCCCCGGTGCAGGGGGGCACCGGGGAGGATGCTCTTGGGCACCACGGGGCAGGAGGGGTGCGCTGGCACTTCTTCCGCAGCCGCAGGTACCTCTCAGCTCTGCATCTCCTCCTCTCTTCAGCAAGGAGTTTGCCTCCACCTACAGGAGGCCGAAAGCAAGAAAAAAACCCCCCATAATCACACAATACCGTCTGTTCGTCCTCGTCTTTCAGAGAAGCCCCGTGAAGCAGCTCATCGCTCTCTGCTGCTGCGCGAAGCGCTCAGACGCACTCCTGCAAGGTGCCATGGCAGCCCCCAGACTTCTTACCCATCAGACAGGTTTTAATTCACCTTTTCTTGTAACCCAGGCCTCCAAAAGGGAACGGGCAGAGGCTGACAAGCTAGTAATTGGATTTCGGTTGGCATTAGTGAGGCCTCCGCTGGGGTTCAGGGTTGAAAGACCAGGTATTTCCGAGGAGAGCAGTGATGGTGCTGGAAGGTTTTGGGAAACGGCAGCTCTGGGGCGAGCGGAGCGCAGCGGGAGCTGGCTCGGTCCGTGCAGGGAAAGAGGGGCTGGGGTCGGTTATCACAGCTGTCACCCCGGGCAGGGCCACCAGAGCAGCCGATGTGCTGGACACCCCTTTGCACGTAGAAACGGCGACAGAAGGGGAAGACGGGCCCTCTCCCGTCTGTCCTGGGGGCAGCGCTGACGGCGCAGAGCCGGACGCCAGACCCGGGGACGCGATGGTGCCCGCCAGTGCTGTCTCGTGCTATTTCAGTTGCGTTTCGTGTTCACAGGGTTCTGTTTCCCTTTTCTCTGTAGGCGAAAGCAGAAGAACAAGGAAGGAAGCGCAGCCGCCGCCTCCGTGGCGTCTCTGCAGGGAACCGCTCGGTTCCCGTCCCGTTCCCGAAGGGGTGAGCGCTCGGCTCGCCCCCAGCCCCCCACCGGCCGCGCGGGCACACACCCAGCGTGAATGTCGGGACGGTTTTTCAGTATCACGCTTCCCGTTGGGACGTCCCTGAAGGGAGGACTGGTAGGACGTAGCGTGCTGAAGTGCTTGGGAACTTGCAAATCTTGGTGGGACGGCCACCAGCGGGACACCCCGGGCAAAAGCTTTCCGGTAGGATGCCGTGGATAGGCACAGTCTTCGGTCCTGGTGTTGCAGGTCTTTGGGCCAGTGGTCTCCAGCCGCTGGGAGCCCGAGCAAGGCGGGATGGGGACGGCAGGGAGGGGGGAGCCCGCCATAGCCCCAGCACGCTTCTGACGAAGGAGTGAGCAGGGCCATCCATCCGCTCCGGCTGTCGGCCCAACAGTCACGCCGTCGATCCGGCGTCACCGGTGTCACGCTGCTGGAGTGATGTTTTTGTGTCTCGGGCGGGTGGTGCAGTGTTGGAGAGATGTCCGGGCGAAAGGAACTCCAACCTCCCCATTTTATATACAGGGTACCTGGGAGTAGAGCTGCGTGGTGACCTTTATCTTTATGAGCTGTGAGAATTAAAGAGGTCTGTATTTTAGTTTAATTAAGCAATAAGGCGTAACAGATGGTGCTTTTCTGGGTGATTATTAAACGTCTCTGGTTTGACTGAGAAGTGCAGCAACACCGCGGTCGTGAGCGTATTGTCATTGGAGGTATTTGAGATTTTGGAGAACGCGTGTCTGTAGCTGGATGTGGGTTGTCAGTCGCACCGCCAGCCGGCCGTCTGCACCTCCCCGCTTGCCGCGGCGTTTCCCGGAGCGGGTGCCGATGGTTTCAGTCCTGTTTGGCCACCGTGTCTGGGTGACGTTGGACAAACCGCCGCCTCGTACGGCTCAGCTGCCCCTCGGGACGAGCGGAGTCGTGTGCTTCACCTTCCCCTTCACCCCCAGCGCTTGAGGGTGAAATCTGCGGGGAAATACTCTTGTTTGATTAACTGCCCTGAGCAGAGGCGAGTCTTTGATGCCACCTTGTCATAAAATTGACAAACAAATTACCCCAGGATTTCCAAAATTGTACAGATCCAAAAAAACCAACCCAACCCAGCGCTCAGTATTTAGAGGTATCTTGCTGTAGGAATTCCCAGCCTGACGATGTCCAGGATCCCCTTGGGATTCCCAGCCTGGGCGTCGTTACCAGCACAGCGAGGACACGCTGGGAAAGCCAAACAGGTAACGCGGAATTTGGGCAGTCTTTGTGGATCGGGTACACCCGGAGCATCACGGGTTGTGTTGTTCCAATATTTGCATACATAATCGGGGTCAGACACGAAAGATGCTTTGTCATACGGTGGCACTCGGACTCAGGAAACCAAGAAGAGCCGAATTCCTGGCAGGTTGATTTGCCGTTTGGTTTTTCTCTGACTGCGTGTCACGGTTTGGGCTGGGCTGGCCACTAGCCTGGGCCCTTGGCATGGAAGGCTCCGTTCCAGGTGTCTCTCTGCACTCTCGCAGGAGCCGTAGTTACCCCAGAGGACGGTGAAAAGCAGCAGAAGTGAGGAAGAGCGTGGAACTGATGGAGGAAACCTGGCCGTCCCACGCCTCTTGGGGCAGGGTGCCAGGTGGTGACCTCCAGTTGGGGTTTCTCCCGTTGGCGTGTCGGAACCGGCCCCTTTTCTTGTCCCCAGCGCCACCGGGGATGGGAATTGCTGGCAACCTGGCACTGAACTCGCACTTGCCCGTATTTTAGATCACTGACTAATATGCCTCAATTTTTCTCATTAATGGGGTATTTGAAGCGATCAAAATGAAATAGATTCACTTACTGGCCACAGAGTTGTTGTAAGGATGATGTATGAGGAGTTTTTAAGATGGCTGTAGTCTTGTCGGGGAGAATCACCCGTTTGTCTCAAACTCCTCCTGTTCCGAGGAGATCCGGCATCCTACTCCAAATGGTGAAAATCAACGGTTACGCCAGAAAGCTTTCACTTCGGGGTTCGAAGGGCCTTTGTCCCTTCTTGACCTTTCTGCTGGTTTAATGAGCTGTTTCCTCGTTAGCCCTTGTGCGACGGTGTCCCACGGTGGGCTCTGTCCCCCGGCACACACGGGGAGCGCTCCCCCCGCCCCGAGCCGCCGTTTTGGGTCCCCATTTTGGAACTGTGCAACGCAATTAAAGCAAATTCCTGGTTGTCGATGGGTTGGCTTTATGCCATTTTCGGAGACAATGTCCCGCTTAAATAGCCTGGATTGGGCTGGGAAGAATAATTGCCGCTGTGAAATAATTTTGCAATTACCGCTGTAATTAAGGGCAGTTTGTTAATGAAAGTGCCTGGTGAATAATGGCTGCGGGGCGCTCCGTCCTGCGGCTCGCACCGGACGATGGGGGCGGGTGGTGGCGGTGGCCGGGGACGCGGTGACACAGCTGTCACGCTCACAGGATGGATGCAAATGCCCGCTGCTGCTCGTGATGAAGTGCCATCATTAGCCTTCTGCCCGGTGGGAATGGGTCAGACAAGGAAAAATAAACTTAAAATATGACGGGGAACGCTGTTGCTTATGGCTGCTGAGGGCCCCTCTCTCCCGACCCCGCGAGTGTCATACGCAGATGCCCTTTCCCGGCTGACTCCTTGCTCAGCTGCGAGCCTCCAAACCCGTTTCCCGGGAAAATGGGCTTATTCCGGCTTTATTTTGGGGGTGCTTTACTTGTTCTAAGCTTGCTTTTCTGCATCGTGTTTTCCTTTCAGAACGCAAACCGTCGCGGGTTTTTCCTTTGTACAGGCTGAAAACGAGAAGAGAAGCCACTGCCGTGTCTCGGCGCACACGTGGCTGCTGAGTGCCAAGCCCGGCGTGGTATGGTTGTGCTAAGCGGTTTGGAAAATATTTCTGTGGCTTCCGGGGCAAGGGCTAAACTAAGAGAGCACTTGAGAGCACTGGTGGGAGGCAGCCGGCGACGGACGGTGGTCCGGGGGCTGGGGATCAGGATGGAGCCCTGATGCCGACGCTGGCGTTATTAGGCAAGTCGCTTTCAGGAGCCTCCACTGTTCTCTCTCCGTGGCCCAATGCCTTGGTATTTATTGCTCTTGGCTCTTTGTGGGGCTCCTGAGCAGCTTTTCCAGCAGGAGAGAAGGGTCGGCGGGTCTCGTCGTGCCCAGCAATGGGCTGGCTGTCCCGGGAACTCCGCGTACCAGCTCTCTCTCCTGATGTTTCGGTGTCCGGTTGGCACCAAGGAAACCGAATTCCCCGGTGAGACTTCGTTACGGACAGGTCTTAAAGTACTTCTGCGCGGGAGGTGGGATCGCCGCCTTTTCCCGCTGGGAGGAAAGGTGAGACGGGAATGGGTTTGGGCTGTACTGAAGAGCAAAACCGAAAGGGGCTGCTTGGCTCGGTGGGTAAGCTCCTCGGCGCCGATGACAAACTGAGCGGCACGCAGCGTGCCATTTAGTGTTTGCCTACAGCCTAGGCGGAAAAGCAGCGCTTCCCCGTGCCCTCACTCCCCAGCAGCCTGGGCAGGAGAGGGCTTCCAGGTTAAAGCAGCCCTTCGGCACGTCGGGGAAATGACGCGGCGCTGAGGAATTTTTCTGCCAACCGCATCTCTATATAGCGGTGCCTCTTGTTTTAATTGGGTTTGCAAACGCGCCGGGAAGGCGTGATTTACAAGGCCGGCTCACGCGTGCACGCCGAGGTGCTTGGAACTGCCGAGGCGTTCGTTTGGCGCGGAATGATTCCGGCCCCACGCCTTGGCTTTGCTCCCCCGGAGCCCGGAAGGGGGGCTCGGAGGGTGGCGTCCTGCCCCGCCATCGGGGCCACCCCAAGTCCCACCACCTCGTGCCGAACCCCATTGTGAATGCAGGGAAGCCGCCGTCTGCCTGTATCCCAGGCTTCTGGAAGGTTTGCACGTCTCCATAATGAAGATGGATCAGGTTCATCCTCATTGCCAGTTGCTCTATCAAAATAGTACTAATTACCGCAGGCGCACGTGTTGCGCGCTGCCGTCTTCATCCTTAAAGCTGAAAAGCACGTTTTGTACCACTTAACGAAAGATAGAATTGAGACAACTTTTCCCGTTCTATTTTTGGAAAAGTAGTTAGTAAAGGAGAAGGAAATTGATTTTGGTGTCAGAAAGGACATTTCTGACAGGAGCACACTTTGAAATGATTCAAGGCATCTGTTTCTGTTGCAGACACCCAGCGCTGCTAAGAGCTGTACCTAAATTAAACTGTTTAAGATGTCAGCTCTGGGTTTGAGTGCAATTTACATCCCGGTGGCATGGTTGGAATTTTTATCATTTAATGAACTTTCTCACTCAATTTACGAACAAAGTCTCTCCCACGGCAACTATTTTTGACATGCGTGTAGATCCTCGGGTGGGGCGTCGATCTCGTCGTGGAAGGGATGGCGCGGGGTCTAAAGGCTCAGGTGGGCTCGTAGGAGCTTCGGGTGGGCTGCCCTGATGGTGGCCAGCTTCGGGGTGTCGATTTTGTGGCCCTTCTGGTGTAATCGTGATTCTCCTGCAGTTGTGCCTTGGGAAAAAGCTTGCCACCTTTCTGAAGGTGGTCTCCCCCGTCCTCCGCGCTCGGCTGAGGGTCTGAAGAAAGCTGGCGCTTCAAGGTGAACGTGAAATTAATATGAAAGCCTTCTGTAGCTCTACAATTAAAAGGTCTTTTACTTTCCCCACTTCAGAACAGATCTGATGGTTTATTGCTGGAGCCTTGGCGCTGAGCCTGGCTGACCTTGGATCCGTGCCTTTTAAGTATCAGCGGGGTTTCTTGTGGGCGTTGTGGCCTTTTGTGGGAAGAACAAGCCGCTATTGTGGCTACTGGCTTGGCGAAAGAATTCCTGATACGGCGTGGATGTTGGGGAAGGCGGATACTTGATTTTCCCTTTCATATGCGTCTCACAGTTGGCACTTATTGTGCCAGTGAGGTATTTGTGAATGTAGATAGGTTTGCTATTTAGATAGTTATCTCTTCAAGCTCTCCTAAATGGCTCTAGGCAGATGAGGAGTCCAAGGAAGTGCCGGTTGCCTCTTACGAGTCTGGGAATTCCGTGTCTGGTTGCTACCGTGCCCTTTGTGTTTCCAGCTCGGACACACCTTTGGCAAACGGTCCAGAAACGGCAATAAAGCTGATCCGATCCCCTTGAAATCGGCTTTCCGTGTTCCTGCTCCGCACGCTGGAGTTACAGCAGAGCACTGGGTTTGTGTTGAAAATCCCAGCATATCGTCTTCAAATGGGGCATTAGACCTGCTTCTGCTGTTTTGGGCATGTTCGGAGGATTGCAGTAGTGCGGTTTAGGTTTTCCTTTGCCCAAAGTAAATTTTCACTCAACTTGAGTCATCTGCTTGAAGGGGAGAATAAATATTAGACTGCTAACATGAGGAGCGTACTTAAGAGGTCAGGGGCGACGTGTCATTATCATTTGTATTAGTTTATATTGGCTGAAAGGATGAAAGGGGAAACAAGAGTATTGACTTATGTTACTTAATATTGAATTAGTGTCCCTTTGCAAAGGGCTTCTGGCTTAAGTCGTAGCCGTAAATAGTTTCCGTTCCAACAAGGTTCGGGCCGTGTCGGAGCAGGGATGTGTTCGTCTCTGCCAGCTGCGTCTTTCTGCCTTCCACCATCGCACGGAGCATCTTGAAAGTTGTAAGACCTCGCAGTGCTGTAGCTGAAGGGGAGTTTGTTTAAGCTTGGACTTCAAACAGTGGATTACCTTTTATCATATTATATAATGAATTATTGATCCGCTGATCGTGAATATTTCAGCAAAGGTGAGCCGACAAAGGCTGGCGCTGGCAAATCCCGCGCCTGCTCTGCCCTTGTCCTCCCTGACGCCGAATGTGCAGAGTCTGGGCAGGTCCCGCCATCCATAGAGTCACGGAATCATGGAATGGGTTGGGTTGGAAGGGACCCTCAAGTCATCTTGTTCCAGCCCCTGCCCTGGGCAGGGACACCTCCCACCAGCCCAGGTGGCTCCAAGCCCCGTCCAACCTGGCCTCGAACCCCTCCAGGGATGGGGCAGCCACAGCTTCTCTGGGCACCCTGGGCCAGGGGCTCACCCCCCTCACAGCCAAGAGTTTCTGCCTCGGATCTCGTCTAAATCCCCCCTCTTTCAGTGCAAAACCCTTCCCCCTCGTCCCACGGCTCCCCTCCCTGCTCCAGAGTCCCTTCCCAGCTCTCCTGGAGCCCCTGGAGGGACTGGAAGGGGCTGGAAGGTCTCCCCGGAGCCTTCTCCAGGCTGAACCCCCCCAGCTCCCTCAGCCTGTCCCACGGCAGCGGGGCTCCAGCCCTCCCAGCATCTCTGTGGTCTTCTCTGGCCCCACTCAACGGCTCAGACCGCCCGGGTCTTAGGCCGAAGGCAGGTCGTTGAGCACCATCCCTGCAGACGCGCTCCACAGGCCCAACAGATCCTCAGCCGCTCGTCAGGCTGTGATAGCTCTCCCTGAAGTACAGCATCACTTTGTCACCGAGAAGGGCAAGATAAGATGGTCAGACCTGGCAGCTGAGGGAGACGTCCGTGACAGGGTCGCAATGAGGAGGGGGAGAGATCTCCACAGAACGGCGTCCTAGGTCACTCCTAGAGCTTCCCAGGGCTTTTTCGCGTTGTAAACGCAGCTTTTATCTGCGGTCACTTCTGTCGGAGGGACCATAATTTCTGCTTATTGAGTGGCTGACTTTGAGGTGATCCCGGTGCAAGCGTGTGCTATTCTAAATCTCAGCTTCATTAGGTATGTGTAGGTAAACGGTGCTCTTGAGGGACCAGTCCTGATTTCAGCACGCCTTTCCTGCGGCCCTGAGGGAGCCGGCAGATGACTGGAATGCACGTTTCCATTGTCCTCCCTATAGCAATATGGAAGAAAGAGATAAAGCGAAAAACCGTACGTATTTCTGGCTTAGAGCTGCCCAGACGAGATGTTCGGGAGCTGTTTGCACGGAAACTAAGATGCACCGTGCATGCAAGAGGAGTTCTGGAGTCCGCTCACCATCTGCAAATGCAGAAGACGGTATCGCTGGAAACAGCAGGGATTTGAGGTCTTTGAGATGAGTTTCTGATTGTTTTGCTTCCTGCATGCTCCGCAGTGCACCAGTGCGGTGCTGTGGCGGTCGTTGGCATTCCGGCTGCACGGCTCATCGATCGGTCCCCGCGCTGCCCTGCCCGCCGTATTGACAGACAGCTTCCATAGTGCTCATTTGAAGAAGTGCAGCACGGATAATTAAGCAATGCACTCTACAAGTTGGTGATCAGCTTCTTGTGGAGGACCAATAATGAACAAAAAGTGCATTAACTAAATTAAACTCTTGATGCCTGTAGGTCTGTAACTGTAGAGCTGCCGTTATGAAATTCATTACGGTTTATAAGAGTTCCGTTAATCAAGAGACTCCTGCAGAAAACGTTCCGGCATTTAAAGTTTATTTTCGTGCTCTACTGTTTAGAACAGAGATGAGCATGGTCGCTCTTCTGTCTGAATTCTCAGCTGTGCTCCGCCGACTCTGGGGCCATCGAGTGGGGAGCAATTGCATTTAAACAATTAAATGGTCTCAGTCCCCTCCCCTGTTCCCCGATGACGTTTTTTGCTGCACGTGGTTGTGTCTTTAGTGCAACTCAGCGGATACCCAGGCTGCTTGTCCCCGCATCTCTAAGCCAACATCCGCATGCCGCGACGTTTGTATTCCTCGGTGACTCCTGCTTGACTGCACGGGCTCTGGCAGATGCCCAGAGTTCATCCCGTGCTTGCCGGACATACATTTACGTGGCGGTTTATTTAGATTTCTTTCGCCGGAGCGCTGAGTTTGGGTTACTTTCTGTATGTTAAATATAAAGGTAGGTGGCTTGGCGGAGCGGGCCGGCAGCCCGGGATGCACTCTGGGAGCAGGGGCCGGGGATGCCTCTGTTCCCCTGGCCGATGGGATGCCGAGCCCCGGAGGTGGGCAGCTGCCTGGGGTTTAGGCTTTTGTTTTCTTCATGCTTGAGAAAACAGCTGGTAACTCGTAAACATCTTAAAATAAATAAATTTAAAAATCCACATAAGCCAGTGAAGGCGCGGGAGATAACGAACCGAATGCGATGCCTTGCCTAGGTACCCGTGCGGTGGGGTTTTGTGTACGAGAGGGCAGGATGCGCCCCCTGGCACGGCTTCACAGCCCCTGCGCCCGGTCCTCCCGCTCCCGGTGATGCTGACCGCGGCCCTGAGCGCGACGGGGAGGATTTGCACAGGTCTGATGGCGCTATAGGCGACGATAATGCCGTTATAATTGCACATGACACGTCACCCTCTCGGTGCCCTGGAAGCTCCTTCTCTGCCGCCCCCTCCGCCGGGCAGCTGCTGCTCTCGCCGTCCAGGTGTAGAAATGTTTTCGACCAAGGGGAACATCCTGCGAAATCCGTGTTTGCTCTCCCAACTTTTTTTTGGCGAGAGGCTGCCGACTGCAAGCTTGGATGGGAGCCATTTATTTGTAGCGCAGTCAGTCTTCCCTTGAAGAAAACCAGCAGTGAATTAGCTTTTGCATAGTGTTTCAGTCGGAGCATTTGATCCTTGTTTCTGCGAGATAATCCGAAGAACTTCTTATTTGGAGAATAGAAGACCGTGATGGATTTAATTCATAAAGGGAAGCAGCCGTAAGGAATGTAAATGTAAGAGGCTGATAAGGTAGGATTTCCTCGTTGCTATGGCAACCCCTGGGTCATGAGCCTGAGAAAATAGAAAGTAAGTCCTGGAGCTGTGAAGATGATTATAAAATTTAACTGTCATTCTTCATTTGGAGTTGATGGCAAACATTATTTACTTAAGTTTATCTGCGGGCAGGCGAGGATCCTTTCTTCCTCCCTTCAATCGGCGGCTTGGATCGGGCACGAACGTGCTGCGCGCGTCCCGCAGCCCGGGGCTGTTTGCTGTGCCCACCCGGCCATTTGCGCGCCCCCTCGCCTCGGTGGGGCTCCCGCACAACGCGGGGCCGTCATCCGCCCTCTCCTTCCCGAAGCCTCCCCGGCGCCGCTCCGCGCGGGGGGACGCTGCCAGCCGGGGGGCGGCTGGTTCCCCTGCCCCGGGGACGCCCTTTTTCCTGCTTTCTCACCCCAGAATGCCGGGCGGCGCCTGGCTGCGCGGCGGCGGCGCAGCCTGATGCCGGCTTGTCCCAGATCCGCCGGCTGCTGCAGAAACGCGGATTAGTTCTGGAAAAGCACGTCCGGAAGCTCTCCTCCAGATGGAAATGGGGAACTCCCCGCCTTTCGGAAGCGCTCTCTGTCCATCCAGCTAGGTGTCAAGCCTTTCTGGCGTCGCGTAACGCACAAACGTACGTTAGAGCGGTGGCGTGGAGTGTGAGGGGTGCCAGCCGTGCCCCTCGGCGGTGGCCTGTGGCCGCTCCGGGCCGCAGGGAGCGGAGGAACCGGGCCCAGGGAGGTGCCATCGGCCGGGCTCATCCCCTGCCATGGCCCGGCGTGACGTTAGGTTGAACACAGCACTTGTTGATCGTTTTTATAAAGATAAAGGACGTAAATTGTCCCCCGTGTAGCATTAACCCTTCCGCTCTTTGGCCCGCTGCTTCGTTTCCACCTTCTGTTTAAAGAGGGAGGAAAAACTCTTGCAATTACTTTAAGGATGTTCCAGCTCCGGTGATGGAACATCTGACCCAAATGAAGAGCCCTAAAAAGCATCCAGAATCTCGCTCTGAACTTTTTTTTTTTTTTTTTTTACTGCGTTTGAAAGATTTTTCTATTGCTACTCAGCCTTACTCGAGGTGATAAAAAGCGAAGGCATTTGATTCAAAGAGTTCACATAAACTGACTGCCTTTTAGGGCTTTTCGCTGGTACGGGAGTTAACGCCATGCTATTTCTGAGGCCGGTCTCACGATGTCAGTCGGGAAGCTCTTCCACCTTTGCGGCTTTCATCCTGAAGTGCGGCTGGCGCGGGCGAGCCAGCGCGCTCCGGCGAGGAGCGGAGCTTATAGCCGTCGCTCAGGAGAAAGCGGCTCGTGTGGAAACGGAGCAGAGAATTATCACTGCGCGAAGAAAACCGGAATTGATTATTACTTTTCCAACGATGGAAACTTTTTGAAGGTACGTGCCCAAGTGGAAACGGAAGGAAGCTTGAGGTTCTGCTCGGCGCCCTTCTTGCGTGTGTGAGCCCAGCACGGCCGGCGTTAGGAAGGGGAGCGTCGGTACGACCTGACCGCCCAGGGAGGACCACGACATCCCAGATGCTGCGTGGGCGAGCGCTCGTTAAGCAGCTCTCTTCAGCGAATATATCCTGGACAAAAAACGCTCAAATATAAACCACGTCAACCGTGTTTTTCTACATGGAGAAATACGTCGAGGCAGGGGACGATAGTACCGCAAATGCGTGCGTTTGCGTTCAGAGTCCGGTACAACTTCCCGCAGTAACTTACATTCAGAAATTCTTAGTTGATACCGAACTGGTACTTTCCTCCCTAGAGCAGTCCAGGCGTTAGCTTCCCTCTTTGTAACCTAATTTAGCTGGGATAAAAGTAAAGCTGTTATATTTGCATCTACCGCACACTTGGAGTAGCTGACCCAAAAGCAGGGTTTTCTATCCGAAAGGAGTTTCGGCTGCTTCTGTGCAGAGGTGACTTTAAAGCGTTGGGGTTTTTTTTTTTGCCAGCTTTGATTCCTCCCGGACACTTTGCACACGCTTGAGTGAGAAAACAGGTTTTTCCTTGGCCTGGGTTCAGGCGGGACCAGCTGGAGATGGGGGTCTGTTTCCATCCTCAGAGAGAGTCGCTGTGGGGAGGGTGGTGCTGAGCGTGTCCCGGTGCCCGGCGTCTCCTCTGCCAGAAAGGCTGATGGTGCCCTTTGTGGGGGCTTCCACGGCCGCCCTGGCCGAGGCTGCGTCCCGCGGTGTCCCCCCCCGGAGCGGGGTGTCCCGCCGCAGGGGTGCAGGGTGTCCACTGGCCTCCCGAGAACGTGCCGAGCGGCGGCAGCGCTGTGTTGGCGCGCCATGCCGACGGGACGCGGGTGTGCCCGGCGTCATTTCTGGCTCGCTTTTGGCCTTTGCCAGTTTCAATATCTGTAGTCTCTTTGTTTTTTTACGTGTAATAACCAGAGCAAGCTGCATCTGGGCGTCAGCCCCACGCGGTTTGCAGCAGATGCTCGCCCGCAGACCTCCCTCGAGCAGGGGTGGGCGAGCCGTCGTGGTCCTCGGGAAGGTACGTCAGAAAGCCTGGTCCAAACGGCGTCCCCGGGACGCAATGTTGTGCTGGAGCTCTGAAGTGCAAAAGAGAACCGAAACATCTGAGCGTAACGGGTCTGAACGCAAAAGAGCATTTTTACTCAGTTTCCCATCAGTTCTCCTCAAGCGTTGCGGCGTCTCCAGATTGATTGGAGATTTAGCCCTACCGCCCTTATTATCCCTAGTTTAAGATGGAAAATGCCCTTTTTTTTTTTTTTTTTTTTCAAGTGTGAAGACAAAAGCCTTTAGAGTTAATTAAATCTGTGAAGAAACGAGCCGTGAGCTGAGCAGTTGGCCCTTTCCCGCGGCAGCCGGGACCCGCCAGCGACCAGGGAGCGTCGCGGCCCTCTCTGCCGCGGGGGTCCGGAGCCATGGGCGGGAGCTGCGCCCGTACAGCCCGGCAGGAGTAGCTGCTGGGGCGAAGGCTGGCAGGTACACGCCATTCCCTTCACCTGGCACACGCTGCCTGCGGCGCCGCGGTGGGAGCTGGCAGCCGCCTGGCAGGGGTGGGCGGCGAACAAAGGCTGTTCTCAGAAATATTTTCCAGACAAAGTTAGAACTAGAAGCACGGAGCCGGTACAAAGTAAGGGCGATAAAGATAGGGATGGAGGGAGTTGCTGGAAATACGCAACTGAAGCGAAACTTGAAAAAATGAGACTTTCTCTCCTGGTGCCGAGTTCTCAGGTGTTGCTTTCGCCTCTTGGGGGGCGCGGGTTGCTCGTGATCTGCGTCGCCTGCCTGTTGTTGTCGCCGCGGCAGCGGTCAGTAATTCACGAGCACACGGGAGGGAATTAGCGCTGGAGGTGAGGTCGCGGGTTGAGTCGGGAGAGGAGATTTTGCTGGTCGGTACGCGGGATGCTCACCTCCGACCCAAGCCTTTGACTCGTCCTCGGCTCGCCTCCGAAGGCTGGGGGTGGAGAGAGGGGTAGTCATCCGCCAGATCTCCTTCGAGAGCTCGCAGAACTTGCTGGGAACGCATCCCACGGCCCCCGACGCGCTGCCTTCAGCGTTGGTCTCCCGGCTCATACCGGCTTGGTGGTGTCGGTCCCGAGAGCTCCGCAGAGCCCACTCACCGCCCGCCGCTGCCAGGAGAATCCAGGGAAGGCTGCTACTAGTTCCCCATTTTTGGCAGTAGGAGGAATAGGGGATATTTTTACAGAATGTGCTCGTCGGCAGAGCCGGGGGGAGACGCAATCTGCCAGTCAGCGCTGTTTCGCACGTTGCTTTCTCTGCTGGTTTTGAATCTAGCACCTTGTTTTTCTTGTATTAAGCACTTGCTGGAGACCGAAGCAGCCAGAAGCGATCATGGATGCTCAGGGCTCTGTTACATCCCCCTCTAAAGGGATCCAGGCAACCCTTTCGTGCCGCCCTGCTCCTTACCGTGGAAGGGAACGTTGTCTAGCGGCCCTTCCAAGCCTGCCGGTGGTGGCGGGTGGCTCTGTCTGCGCCCCCTCGCTCTCCGCAGACCCTGTGGCGGGGGATGCCCAAGGGAGGGCAGCGGTAGAGCCGGGGCGGGACGCCCGCAGAAGCACGTTCATTGATTAGAGCACTCTATTTGTCGGAATACTTGGGAACTTTTTACTCTCGTTACTGCAGCGCTTGTGTTCCCCCAGCGGGGAGCCGGCAGGAGGGCTGTCGGGTGGCTCGAGCCAGCCGCCAGCTCCTGTGACTCTCTGGAAGGTGGCTTACATTATAAAATGTAAGCTGAGGGACTCTTGCTGGCGTTTTACATGGTAGAGAGGATCTGACTCGGCTCCCGGGAAGCCAGTTGACCTCGTGGCTAATAGTCAAATCCCGTTGTCACGCTTGTGGCAGTCATCGGAAGGCAGCAGCCCCGCGTGCTGCTCCTGCAACGCCGGATAAATTGGCAAATCATACCGGCATTAGTCGCGTGATGACAGACCATGTCAGAGAGGGGAAAGGCACGCATGATGTTCAGAAGAGACCTGCGAGAGCAAACCGGGGTAGTGTGGCGGTTATTCTTCACTTTGGTCTCCCTTACGAGCGTGCCGGGTGACGAGCTGCGGCTCGGCTTTGGGGACTCCCCGGTGCCCAGCCCGGTGGGCTGGGTGCCAGCCTGCCGCCGGGGACAGGTGTGCCAGGGGGTGGTGAGGGGTGTCCCGTCCCTCCGGGGGACCACCTCCGTGCCAAAGGACGGTTTCTAGGACAGCGTGAGCTCCTCTTCAGGCCGACACGTCACGCGGGAGGAATGGCGGGGCAGGGTGGAGACGCGGGAGTGCTTGTGGCCAAAATGAAGTTGGGCGGCGACTGGGTGTGGGTGGAATCCCACGCTGACATTTCGGATACCTTCAGCTGAAATGAGAGGTAATCGCGAAGCCGCAGTGGTAAATGTCGTCTGTTCCGCTCCTGCGAAAGAGATGAAGCAGTGCAAACAAGTGGGCAAAGATCACACAACCAATAAAGATCATTATGAGTAAGCGCAGAAGTAGAAGATCAACCTGTGTTCCTATTGCCAGCTTCCCTAGCTGCCAAAACGGAACGATTATGTTAAACACGTGGCTTTCCAGGCAAATGGCGCTAAGCCCGCTCGTGGGCGTACTATATCGTAGGAGGTGATAACTCTGTTCCTTTGCCTCCTCGGATGGGAACGCAGGTTAGCACCCCCCACTAAAGGGACTCTCTTTTTTGGGGTGCTTCTGCCTGGGGCCGTGCAGCCTGGCGTGGTTACGATGGACCGGGTTGCAGGAAGGCTGCGCTCTACCCCGAGGACTCCGCACATTACTCTCTTCTCCAAGCGGCGCTCAGCTCCGCTCCTCCGTATTCTCCGGTTTGACTCCGGTTTTGATCTGGGGTTTCGGGAGGTGCTGAGAAACTGAGAGACTCCGAGAGGCTTCGCTGGGAAGTTTCCTTGCTGTGTATTGTCTTCAGAGATGGCAGGTGCCACTAAAACGTCCCAGGCCGAGAAGCCCGTATCACCCTGACGACGCTTTCAGACAGCACGATGTGGTGATTGTAGCGGGACGCGGGACTCCCGGGCTCATACACAGAAAAGCGCGTGTTTGTACTAAAGCACCGTCCTGTTTGCCCATCCTGTATTAAAAAAAAACCTCTGGGTGGTTAATGGTCGGGTTTGTGGCCCAAAAAACTTTGTGCACCCGCGCTTTTCGTTGCAGTTTGGCTTTTTTCTGCTTGCCCGGGGTTTCAGGGGCTCAAGAGCCTCAGCGGTAGCAAAACGGCTTGCGGAAGCGTTAGGGGGAGCGCCGAGAAGCGTGTCACGGTGGTACCGAGCCTGCGTTTGGTTTAGGGGAGAGAAGGGAGGTTAACGCGTGAGAGGCAGAGACCCGCCGGTCTCTCTGTAAGAGGAAGGTCACGCTACTCAGCACTGCAGGGTGGATTTGTGAAAAACGAGCTCCTCTTTGCGAGGAATTAGAATGAGTCTCCAATTTTTATTTTTTTTTTCCCCCCAGCCTGTGACCTTTAAAGATGCTGCTCTCAGATTGATAAGCAGGCTGATGCTTTTCGCAGCCCAATCCACAACTGCGTGCCCGTAGAAAGACTACCTTTCAAACGCCGGGGACGTCACTCCCGGCAAACGTTCCTTTCTGTAACCCCCTCTGGGGAGAGGAGTGCGAGGGTGGGATCGTGGCTGACAAACACAAGGAGAAGTCAGATTTGTTTCAAATGAATAAAAAGGTACATGTCCTGTGGTCTGGAGCCTCCGCCTAAGGGCTCTCCGTACCTTCTTGTTTTCCTGAAATTCTGCTTTTATCTTTTTTTCGTTTGGTTGCAAGGCTTGAAGTGCTCCTGCCCTGCGGGGCAGCGGAGGAAGCTCAGGGAGGTTGGTTTGCACCCTGGGCCAGGAGATGCTCTTTTGCCTCCTGTGCCCCGGGGGGGGCGCGTTCTGGGGCCGGTGAGAGGCGGATCGGGGAGCCCATGCCGGTTGCCGGTGGCAGGCCGTGCCCGCGGACGCTGGTGCACGAGCAGTTCTCTCGCCACGGTTCTGAGACCGTTCTCTCACCTGTTGCCCTGTTTCCTAGCCTCCGCGTCCGTGCTTGTGCAAAACTGTTGTAGGTGAAGACGCCGAGTTTCCTGCCGGTTCCTGTAGGGATTATGAAGCAGCAAAGACGGTGTGCAGAAATCTGAAGATGGCAAAAGCGCAGTTGGAGATCAGTGCTGGGAGCGGTACCGTTAGCTACATGGTGCGCCGCCGTCTGATCCCTCACGGTGACGGGACGAGGCACGAGCGTGTGCGTCGTCTGCACTTCTCCTTGGGGAGGAGGCGAGGCAGAGGTAACGCGTGCGGCCTCACCTGCGGAAAGCCGCTGCTCAGAACCTGTTGCCCGGCAGAGCGTGGTGGCGGCCACGCTCGGTGTTTCACAGAATTCCGGAGTGATTCCTCGCGGGAGCGCGACGCTGCGGCAGCACGATGCCGGCGCAGTGGAAGTCTCTTTGGGCCAGCCAAGCTCCCTGGTTTGGAGCCAGACAGCTGGGTTTGGGGTTTTCTTGGCGTTCTTCAGTAGCGTTGGGAGAGCTCAGAAAGCAGCTTCTCCAGGGTTATTGTGCCCAGAACCACATTCCCAACCAATTACAGAGCGGGGCTTCGTCAGTAATGAGCCCTCGCTTCGGGAAGGGACGGCAGGAAGACAAAAGCAGAACTTTCAGTGAAAGCTGCGAAACCTTCCACCGTGAATAGATGCGGGCTTGTTAATTGGGATCGCCGTTGGAAACGTTCCCCCGAGCTCTGGTGCTGCGTCCCCAGCTCCGGCCCGGGGGGAGAGGGCTGTTCGCAAGGGGAAGCGGCTGAAAAGCGGCGGCTCTTTTGGATTTCGCCGCTAATGATTTTTGGCGATGGTGATGAGGCAGGATTGAGCGTTTTCCAGACCAGAAAAGTACGCCAAGTCGCTTTCTCCATTGGGCGAATCTCGTCAGAGCAAAAAGATCAGAGAGTCCCTTGGAAGAGGGTTTGCTTCCTCTGCCTTCCCCGCCGTCCTCGTTAGCTGTGGCGTGGTGGGAGACGGCGGAGCTGCTCCGGCCGGGCTCTTGGCTCCCTCTCGCCCCCGGCTTGCCTAAGGAGTAGGGGCTGGGCGCTGGCGATGGGCGCTGGGTCACGTAGGCCGGTGGCCGTCCTCATGGCAAAGGTCCCGCTCAGCTTCTCGCTGTGCACGAAACCAGCAGCTTTCCACCCTGCCAGGAGGTGTTGGGACGGGGCTCGCCAGGAGCCGTGCCGTGGATGGTGCTGGCGGGGGGAGCCTTGTCCCGAGGCACCAAAAACTCCTTGTTCCAAATCGGTGGGTTCCGGCTGGGAACAACTCGCGGCTCCGAGTGACGCGGGAGCTTTGCAGTTCCTGGCTCACACTGCCCCTCACAAAGAGTCCCAAGGACGAAGCGGGTGTAGAGTGTGGCCGGTGCCGTAGTGAAACACTTCCAGTTGAGAAAGTGTATTAAAATTTGTGAATGAACGCCCCCTCCCCCCCCGCCATGTGTAGCTGTTGATGACCTGGGGTTTGTGCTTGGGGATTCTAAAGCTTGCTGCTTCTGATTGTTTCCTTTGAAGTTCGGTAGGTACCAAACGAGAAGTGAAGTTTGAATAACAATCTCGCCGGCTCCTGCAGTTAGGTATTGCCGGGTCTGCTCAGAGTCGGGCATCCTTGTGTCTGCGCGGGTAGCCGGCCTATCAGCGTACGTTTCGCTGATGTTTCCTTAGGAAGCAAACCAAAGCCCGCTCTGAGCCAGCATGAAACCCTCGTCGCGCTGGGGTTTTGGGTCAGACGAGAGGTACAGGGTATGCTGGGGACCAGTCTGGAGCGCGGCAGCAGCCCCGCGCCTGTACCAACGTCGTGTGTCCCCGTAGCTGGGCCCGCGCTGCAAGTTTGGGGTGACGCAATGCCAACTGGCCACTGCCCACTGCAGCCTCTGGGCCGAGGTTTGGGGGGGATGAGTGTTTCCCGTCCTGCAAACCGGCGCTCACAAAGGTCCGGCCGTTGCCGAGCCGGTGGCGGGGAAGGAGCCGCTGGGCTCCTGGTGCTGATGCCAGGTGCCCGTCGGCCGCCCGGCCCATGGGTCGGCTCTACCGCCCGGCTGCCAAGTGTCAAAGGTTTACTCTTTATATCGTGTTTCAGATTGAAACAAAGAGTGCGGCAGCTGAATTTCCTTCTTTCCCAATTTCCTACCCCAGTTTGATGACGCTATTGCTTCTTGGGGCGCGTTGAAATGGAATTTGACTTCACTCATTACCCGTTGGGCCCCGCGCTGCCTGCGTGTCCTCGGCGTGCCGAGCGCTCTCCAGCCCTTCCCTTTGTGCAGCAGGGTTTGCTGATGAGCGGAATGTCATTTGGGTTTTTTTAGGAAATTATAGGAAACAGCAGACCCGTAAAACGTTACGATTCATGACGGTTCGTTTGATTCTCGTAACACAACCCAACCTGAAGAGCCCTCCGTGTGTGTAAGGCGTGTGGTGTCTGCATCAAAGTGCTTTTCCGCAAACCCCCAGTGTTTTATCCCAGCCACGGCGCGGAAGAGACGCCTTTGCCGGGGGGGTTGCTCCAGGGCGCCGCCTGCGAAGCGGCCGCCCCGAGGTGAGAGGAGCCGGGCTCGCCCCCTGCGCTTCTTGGGGGGAGGCTGGTGCCGCTGGGCCTGGGGGAGGAGACCCTCCGGACCCGACGTCGGAGATGGAACCTCGCGAGGATGAAGGATTTATGATACCTGCAAACTGGCGTAACTCTTCCAGCCAACAGCTCACCCGCCTTACCGACAGTATTTCAGTAACACGCAGCCCGGGCGGGTTTAAAAAGAAAACCCACCACAAAACAAAAGCACCTTCAGTATGGAAGCCACCCCGGCGGCGTTCCAGCAAAAGCTGTTTTAAAGTTGATAAACTGCTTTAAAAAGCCAGGATGAGGCAGCCTGCCATTTCGGTGACTCGCTGTGGAAAAGCCCGGGGTGAACTGGACCGTCTTAGCTCCGAGATGCGGTGCGTGGCACGGATCGTTGACGGCAGCGTTACGGAAAGGTCGGGGTTTCTGGCTTTTAAGGACGGGCGCTTTTGACAGAGCTTACTGTCACTTAGAGGAGTTTATAGCAAGTGGTTTTGAGTGCGAGTGAGTAAGGCGGGGGGGACCTTCTCTTGCTCTCAGACGCAAGTGCGGCTCCTGAGTGAAACGGGCAAGCGCTGAAAACTTACACTCTCGCAGCCGCGCTGCTCAGCTCTTTGTCGGCGAGCGCGTCCTTTAAAAACGAGTCTTGTCTTCGGGTATTCTGCCCTTGATGCGCTGAGCGCGAGAGGACCAGTCTCACAGGTCCCTGGAAGTCGGCAAAAATAAGCAGACCTCTTCAAACTGTTGGGGCTCGCGAAAAGAATGGTGAAGGATGTGCATCGTTTCAGTTGTTCCTTCAAGAGATGCCAAGCGAGCGTCTGGTAGACTTTCAGCTGCCCCTGGCAACATCTGTAGAAGGTCTCGTGTCTCTGGCGTGACACGCGAGTGAAGGGCGGCAGCGGGCTCGCCTTTGATGAGAGGAGCAGAAGGATGCGCTGCGAGCGGCCGTGACGTTGGAATACCACTGCGGGGTCCAGCGTGGCTGGGAATTGAGCGAGCAGCGGGTCCCTGCAGCCGAGCGTCCCTCCCTGCGCCCCGCGAGCGTCTCAAGGAGCTGATCCACGGCACCGGCCGGCTTTGGGTGGCACCAAGCGCGTACTCGTGTCTTGTCGCGTCGAGGGACGTTGTCGCTAATTGCCACCATCATCTAATCCTGGCTTGAAGAAGTAAACCCCGCCGTGGAGCCAGGCGCGGCAGAAGCTGCAGGCTTGTCGAGGTTGCTCTGTAATCCCGGCCACATTGGCGCCGCGCGCGGGGAAGGAGAGGCTTTATTTAATTCTAATAACGGTAGAGATAATGTTGGCTTTGTGATAGTCCCGGGCACAGCTGCTCCGTAATATCCACGGCGGCACGCGATACGAATGGCTAGCAAGGTATCAAGCCTCCAGGATGTTTTCCTTGCGTTTCAGTGCCTGAATGGATTGCATTGGTTTATTGGAATAGCTCTGACTTTCTGCTCGCGGTAATTAATTCCCTGTTCCGGGCTGGGGGGAAGGTTGGTTATAATTTCCTGCATTCTTTTATCGTAAGGCCAAAGGAGTAGCTCAGAATAGCGAACAGATAGAAGCGCTGCATGCATGCATTCTAAATTCAGTTGCGAGCAGTTAAGAAGATAGATTTTTAGTGAAGTGGTCTCTGTGTTTGCACACAATTTTAAACCAAGGTGACCCGGAGGGCTGGTGCTGGGACGTCGCGTCCGTTTCCGAGACCACGGGCTGTACTCCCAGCTGGCTGCGGCTGAAGTCGGTACCCCCCTCCTTTTTAGGGGCAGGAGCTCAATCGACTTGTAGTTTTCCTGCTGCAAAGTGGGCAGGAGGAGGACGGCTGGGAGGGGGTTACCAATTTATACCCACCAAAGCCTTCTCATCTCTGAAGCGTGGTCTTTGAGCATAGAGACGTGGAGCACAGAAAGCTCCTGCGGCCCTCCCTGCTTGCGCCCTGCTTTGGGACACCCTGCCCGGGGCCTCCCACGAGCTTGGCGTCCCGCGGGAGCGCTGCCGTAAGAGAGGGGGAGAACTCGCTTGAGAACCAGAAACTGGGGCAAGAATGGGGTTTTTGGCCGTTCTCACTGGTTTTTGGTTTTGTTTCCCCAACGGTGGCGAGCACCTCGCGGCTCCCGCCATTCTCAGGTCCTCTCTAGTAACCCTTCTGCTTCCTGGCCACTGCGATGCGCAGGACGCGTTCCCGGCGGGAAGAGGGTCGGCTAAAGACGAGGCGGCGTGGGCAGATGCGTAAGCAAGATGGCTGGGGTAGCGATTGCTGGAGGCCTGGCAAAAGCCTGATTTTCTGCCAGCGTTTGGGATTCCCCACCAGGGCTGCAGTTTCCCGGCGCTGCCGGCTTGTTCCGCCCGAGCATCGTGGCAGCCCGGCGCCGGGAGCGGCCGGGGGGGTCTTTCAGGAAAGGGGCAAATGCGAAGAGGGGGGAAACGCAGGTAGTGAAGGCGCCGGCTGACGCTGCGGCCCTGCCGGCTCCCCGCAGCCCGCGGTGCCGGTTGCCTTGCCAACACGGTGCGGAGGAGACGATGGAGCGAGGAGACGATGGAGCGAGGAGACGCCGCTGCTGCAGAGCTGCAGTGCCGGGCACGGCGGGGAGGAGGAGGAGGAGGAGGAGGAGGAGAGCCTCCCCCGCCTACAAACACCCATCCACACTAGGGCAGAAAGGGGGCATGAATAAATACTTGCCGAAACGTTCTCCCGGCTGCCTCTGAAATCGTACGACAGCATAGTGTTGTAATGATGGGTGATGACGAAACATGAGTTTCAAATCCGGGGTGGTTTTTTGCCTTTTCTTCTGTCTGAAGCCTCAAAGCCAGGGAGCTCGACGTGGTTTACGGCCAGCCGGGTGCCTGCCGTCCTTATTGATGGAGCCGATACCTGCTGGTGTTTACCGTGTGAATATCAAGGAGGAGCAGTAAATTGAAAACTGCTACCAGTGGGCTCCGTTTGCATGTTTTAATGCTTCTCGGCAGAAAACAAGAAACGTTGAGCTTGATAAACTAGACCAGGCACAGCAGTATCTGGTAACGGGCGCTGCTTGTCTTTTCCTGTCTTTACCGCTCGCGCTGCTCCGTGGCAGCTCGAGCTCCCGCTTCCCCAGCAAGCAGACCCCAAAGCCTCGTCGTGGGGTGGTTTCTCCCCGCCGCGGCGGGGTGGCCAGGGTGGCCCGGCTGGGGCTGCCGGTCCTGCCCCCGGGCCTCACCGCGCTCCCGCGGCGCCCATCCTGCGCGGCGCAGCATCAACGTTTCAGTCAAAAAAGCGGGAGATGGGAACGGCGGAGGCTTTTGGTGCTGCGGTTCGGCCGGGGAGCGCGCTGCCGCAGGCAGCGGCGAGTCGAAGGCGCTGGCTGTGGCTGTCTCGTTCTTTCTTCAGGCAGCGTTTTGATAAATGTTGATGAGTTTAACTGTAAAACTAAATGACATTTATAGCACGATGTATGCTTTACCCATTGCTTAATTATATCTAATGGTGCTGCATCTAAAAGGCATTTACCGTTCTACTTTTGTTTAAAACAACAATCTAAACCTCAAGGCCTGTGGGTTTTTCAACAAAGACGAGAACTTAATTAAAAGCGAAACACGATCCCTTTTTAAAAAGCAGCTGCAGCTTTAAGAAATATGTGATAAAATTCACCAAGTGCTTGATAAGAGGGAGGGGTGCTTTGAACGCAGAGGTGGCGGGCGGCCGCGGCTGGGCTGGCTTGGAGAGACGGGCGAGGGGCCAGCGTGGACCTTTCCCCGGCTGTCCCTGCCTCAGTGTCCCCTGGTGTTCCCCCGGTGTCCCCAGGCTGAGGCGCCTACCTTGGGATGGATCAAGCCTTGGTGGCATTTGGGCGCAACCTGCGTCTGCTCATTTGAGCCGGGTGGGGCGAGGACCACATCCGAAAATGTCTTTTCCTCACCGTTTCTGTGTTTATTTAGTGGTCTCGTCGCCGTCACTGCAGAGACAGTAAGGGGGACGGGGCTACTGCAGTGGGTCAAATCGTGGCTTCATTTTTGTGGGCGGCACGTTCCGATCCTTTTCCCGTCCTTCCACCTTTGCCTTTGTCCTGCTAAGACCAAGGCGTGGAGAACGAGGACGTAGCAGGCGAGCTGCGCCTCCAGAAGTGAAGAGGGGGTGAGGGCTTTGCGCCTTCCACTCAGCTGGCGAGGCGCTGACAGCAGGCAGCAGCGCCTTCGGCAGCATCTGCCCCTTCGCTTCTTTTCATGCCTTCCCTCAAAGCAGATCCCAGGCATGAAGCGGGGGCGGGGGGGGAGAGAAATTCCAAAAATCCATTTTCTTTCCCCTGGCCCGGAAGAACCGCCGGGCGGAGGCTGAAGGGGGGGGGGGGCATGCAGAATCTGCGGCGAGCAGATGAATGTTTAAAGACGTTAGCACTGGTCTTCTACCAAGATTTATAAATCCGATGGGTGGCAGGAATGGGGGCCGATTCCGCGTTTTTTCCTCGTCTTCTGTAAAATAATAAATGCGGTGAAATAGCTCTCAGAGCTGCCTTTATCGCGGAGACGAATCAGGACAGTGGGTGTTGCAAGAGACTTGGAGATACGTTGCCCTTTAGGCTAGCGTCCATCGTTGTGCCCGAGCTGGGATCTAGGCTAAAGGCTTTTGCTGTAACCCACCTTTTTGTCCTTCCTTGCAAGTAGAAACTGGGAGGTGTTCTCACTTTGATCGCCGGGATGCTGCTGCTGAGATGGGGGGGGTTCCCCCCTCCGGTATGTTTTGGGGGGGAAAAGTGCACAATCCTTGCTGGTGGTGGTTGTCGTTCTCCCCCTTTGACAAAAGGGGCTATCCCTAAAAGAAAACTGAAGGGGGCATTTAAAAAAAGAAATTGGGCCGTGTGTTTGGAAGGCGGAGCGTTTCATAATGATATTTTGCTTTTTGCACTAATGCTGTTTCCATCTTGTGGTGTTTCTGGCTTTGCGTTACTGAGCCCAGTTGCGTTTGTCATTTCGGTGAAGCCCCCAGCAGCTGGACTACGTGGCTTCCATTAGGAGCCCAGCTCTTGCAGTAGAAGATAGCAGCAATTTTTGCCTTGTCTGGGGGAAAAGGGTCTGGAAACTACTAAATGTGTGAGTTCTGGAGGCTGGCAAAGCAGGAGACAGGCTGGTGCTTACCCTCCAGCGCCGCGCCAAGCCCGGGAGATGGTGGGCTTTGGGTTCTTGGGCACCTCCCCATCCCCATCCCGCAGCCGCCCGCGCCAGGACGGCTCCCGCTCCCGCTGGGCTGAGCCGGGAAAGGTGCTGGGAAGGGCCAGAAACTGGGAATTCAAAGGGCAAAATGTGACCTGGGCCCAATCCGGGGAGAAGGTCTCATCCTGGCGCCTGCAGCACCCGGTGGGGCTGCACGCGGAAGGGTGGTTGAGGTCTACAAGCTCTCGGTTCTTCGAACTGGTGAATATTTTGTCTTCTTGTTTTATGTAACGGTAAACACTTTGGGTAAAAGTTCTGCGGGTGTTTTATTGAAGGCTCACAAAATAACTCCTGTGTATAATGCAGCAAGAAAGGCGTTGCAATTTAAAGCTGGCCGCGTGCTGTCTTAGCCAAAGAAAGGGAATTGGCCAGAGTGCCCCAAGAAAAATAGGTATTCCGATTGATTATCTATGATCCCATTGTGCTTCAGGACATTTTCTACAGGTTTGAGCAGTTGTTCCTAGCTTTGTCCTGGACTTCTTGCCTATTGCAGTGGCGGAGGGAAGGTTTCAGAGCGGCTCTAAGTTACACGTGCGGGCAGCGAAGGGAGGCCCCGTCTTTGGGGAGGAGAGGGGGCTGAGGCGGATCAAAACGCACCTTGGGCGCTTTAGGGGAATAAAGATTTCTTGGGTTTAAAAGAGATTATTAAGCTGCACGTTGTGACAGATGCTACTGACAGTAGGGAAAAAAATCTGCAAGGAGTGGGTTCGGGTATGGATATAAGACTTATCTGCTCATAAGAGTAAAATGAAACCCATCATCTGACTTGGCGTGGTTTTCCCGGTTCTTGGAGAATCCCGTCATGCTGCCTAATCCGCACTGGCGTTTTTGGGGGCGTTGTGTTGCGCCTGGAGCGGGGGCTGTAGGAGCTGAGACCCGAGGGTATTCCAGCACGGACTTTAATACTAACAGTGTCCGGCCCAACGCTCGGCGTGATCCCCCGCAGCGTGGCGGGGGTGCGGGGCTGGCCTGGCTGGTGTCCCCGCGGGCGGCCGCCTGCAGAGGATGCCGAGGGACGGTCCCCGCCGCGGTCCCCCGGTCTCTGCCCGCGGCAGCGCGGGTTTGGCGGCTGCGGGGAGAGCAGATGGGTGAGCCTCCTCCACAGGTAGCGCTTGCCAACTCAGAGCGTGACCGGTGCCACGCTAAATCCGAAGCATGTGGCTGCTGCCAGCCGCTAAGTACAAAAATAGAGGCGACAGTGCAGGTGACAAACCTGCAAACGCGTAAATTCTCTCCTTCCGTGCTCCGGTTTCAGCAGAGGCTGCCGCGGCTTGAGCCCCGCGCGGCAGAGAGAGAAGGCGATGTCAGGCAGCAGGTGCTCTGAAATAACGTTGTTCTGATAATGTAAATGCACCGAAAGCACTCATCGTCTGGGAAACCTGAATATTTCATCAGCGCCCCCTCCTCTTACCTGCAGCAACCTGCTCTACATCAGCCTCGGCTCCTAATGGAACGAGTCATGGCAGAGAGGAGCTTCCACGTGTGTTTTAAAGCCCGGATTAATCAAGGTCTCCGTCCTCAGATCTAGGCAGTGTGTGTCCTTGCTGGCGATGTGGCTGGAAGATAAAATGCAGATAAGGAACACTGTGTTAGGGCGCCATGAATAATAAATGAGCGTTGATCCTAATTGGGTATTATTTAAACACACTGAGCGGAGGCGGCAGTCTGCTGGGCCCCTCTCGCCTTGTCGCACCGCGTCTCCCTCGCTGCCGCTGCTTCCCAGTGGCCGCCTGTGCTGGGGAGACCCGGACATTGGGGTTTGGGTGCCGTCCTTGACGCAGGATGGCTGGCCGTGATGGATGCGAGGAGGGACGCCAGGGGAAGGTACCCGCCTCGTATTTCTTCCGAGGCCCGGCACAGCTCTGCCCTTCGCCGTGCTTTTGCTCGCTCTCCCACGCTCTTCCTTGCTTTTTTCTCCCTTGGAGAGTGCCCCGCCAGCCCCCTCAGAGCCCACAGGCATCCCCCGGGCGTGACGTCCCCGTCCCGCCTCCCTTTCTCAACCCTTCACACGAAGACCTTCGTCTCTCCCGCGTGCAGCGGTGCCCACCCGCGTCTCCTCCGGATGATGCTCCGATGAACCTCTGACCTTAGGAGAGCGTGACAGGCTTTTCATAAGCGACCTTTTATTGGCTTGTAACGGACCGTCAACTTCCAGAATAAAAGCCAGAGATCAGCAGCTGCTGCTGCTTCTTGAAAGCTATTCTTCTGGAAAGTTAGCTAAACTCTTTGAGCATCCCTTTGTAGACAGATACATACCTATAAAAAAATAAATTAAAAAGCTGCAGTAGCAACATCTTTTATTTAAGAACTGTCAAACGGGTCAAGAAATTAGTTCTAAACCAGGAAAAGTGTCTAGCACGCAGCTTTCCAGCTTAGCCATGGCAGCCAAACGTGTAAATCGTGCTTTTAGACATCAGAAGCTCCGTTGCGGGGAGCGTGACTCGTAGGATTCCTCCTTCAAACGGTCCGAACGCCCTAGCTTGAAATACGGTCGTACTCTGAAAGACCAGATTTCTGGCAATGGGTGTAAATTGCTTTCTGTTGCTAGATGTGGGTAGAAGTGGGGAGTGAAGCCCTGGGGTCTGCAGCAGAGCAGGCTCCGTTGCAAAGCCCGGCACTGACGCTGCGAGCGGTGCCGCATCCCTCCCACCTTTGCCGTGTGCCCCCCCCGGCAGTGACAGGTCACATCGATCCTCGGCAGCCTTTGACGGGACAGGCGATGTACGGCCCTGGGATTTTATCTATCAGTATGTGGGTAATAGAAAGACGAGCCTGACATCTAATCCCAGCCGGTGACGGGTCATCGATCTGCGCCGCTGTGGTTACCGGGGAGGGCAGGTGGCGGGGGACGGGCTCCGGCAGCTCGGGAGATGTTCCCGGCCAAAAAAGTGCATCATGTTCCTTATTCCTAAGAGCAAAAGAAGTGTTTTCGCTCGCTCGTTCGATGGGATGCGGGCTGACCGGTTTGTTCTTGTTGAGCAACGTGCCGGGTGCCTGCGGACCCCCGACATTAACTCTGCTCAATTAGCACTTGGGGGCTGGGGGGGCTGCCGCTCCGGAAGGTTCCGCTGGACGTGGGGTGCTCTGGGCAGCCCCCGGAGCCCAGAAGGCCGAGCGTTTCCCGAATTGAGGGGAGCGGGATGGGTTTGGCGGCTGCGGGTCCCCCGGCCGTTGCCGCGGCGCTCTTCCACGGCACTTTTCTCTCTCGCTCCCATTTTGGTTACAAACCAGTAGAGAGAATTCCCCGATGCCACTTCATCACGCAGAAAGCCACACGTGTTTAAAGTAAATACAGCCTCTGGTGTCAGTTCGGAGCTATTGTCATCTTTTATTCTGACTCTTTAAGCAAGGAAAGCTGTAAAGGCGGCTGGAGCGTTTTATTTTTTTTTCTCCGCAAATTTAATAGCCGTGCACAACTTGCTTGAATTGGCAGTGTATTTTTCTGAGCTGGGTGTTCCGTGAGGTAAGGTTTGATGGTTCTGGGGACACGTGGCGAGGCTGGTGCGTGCACCTCGACTGCGACGGTGACGACGTGAAGCTTTAATCTGGCGCCCGCGTCTCTTTTGCCGTTCCCTCTTCTGAGGAGTGCCGAACCTTTGGGCAGAATTGTTCTCCGCTCTCGAAGGAGGCGGCCTCGTACCGAGGAGCGGTTCCTTCCTCGGCAGTAACGCGCTTCGGTAGCGGTCGGCAGTACCTTTGCTTTTACAGACTCACAATACTGATATTTTGGGAATAGGTTCCGGGGATGTTAATTCCCCCCACCCCACCTTTTTTTTCCCCAGAGTGATGCTTTCGGTATCATCAGTAGCGGCAGCCTCCTCGGCAGCGTCCTTTCTCAAAGCCGTTCCTCTAAGCCTAGTCGTGGCGGTACGGGAAGAAGAAAACGCGTTCCATTTGAAAGTAAAAATGGGAGCCCAAGGGGAGCGTCGCCGTATCGGCGGGCTGTGGTCTGAGCTTCGGAGGGCGAGCGGAGCTGCGGTATCCCCTCCCTTGCCGGCCTTTCGGCCAGACCCGCTCGCTGCCGTTCCGCGGCTGGAGCGCGATGCCGTGCGGGAGAGCAGCTACCGCTCCCCGTGCTCGGGAAACGGGGACTTCCGCAGGGCTAAACTCAACGGCAGCGCGCTGCGGGGGACAGAGCTGCGCGGCAGAGCGAACTCGAAAGGGAGGGCTTTCTAGAATTCCCTTGGTCTGCTGCTGTTGCTTTTCTTTAAGAGCTTCTTGCCACGGGAAGCGGAGTTGCGTTTTGGCGCGGGCGAGTCAGTTGCTGGCGGCGGCGAAGATGTTGAAGAGGGAGTAAGAGCTACTGGAACGCCGGAGAATCTCCGAGATGCTTGGCTGAGGGTCACGAAACTGGTAATGACCTCTTAGTAGAAGAGAAGGTTGCCGCTTCAAAACGTTGTAAATCGTGGCGGAAAACGAAGTTTTCCTCCCAGGATGAGGATCACGTGAAAAGAACGTTGTTGAGAGGTGGCCGCGTGTGGCTCCGGGCTCTGTGGCCTCGGAGGGATTCAGCCCGGCACCAGCAGCAGCTGCCTTCTCTCCTGCCGGCCCTTCGCCCAAAACTTCTCACAATAAGCTCTTTTCGTGGAAGCGGATGACAACATCCCTATCTCTGTATACCTCAAACGCGCCGTGAGGAACGCCGACTGGCTTTTATGGCGTGCTTTTAAGCGGCATTGTGCAGACCCATCCTCTTCGTGGCCGGCGCAGGACCCGTTGGGCTTCATGTGCCGAAAGCTGTGCCGCGCGCTCGCATCTGCACGTATGTTTTGTAGGCGGCCCGATCTAAAATCGTTACCGTTCTGTTAACGTTCCTTTTAGATAGCTGAAATTGGTGGATGAGTTTTGACATCCGAATTACGTTAATTCTGTGGATTGATCACGGCGGCACTTTTTTCCTCCAGCCTGCGAACAAATAGTTTGTGTATCCATGTGGGTTGTTTCCTTTGGCTCAATTTTTTAAGAGAAATTTTGTTTAAGTGTATGGCCTTCCACCGTTTGGGTATCGCGAGAATTGGTCTTTGGTGGAAAGCGTCTGCGTCGGTACCCGTGGCGCGGCAGCGGCGCTGCTGCTCCTGACGGAGCCTGCGGCTCCTGCAGGGTGAGGAACTGAAGTCTCGCGCTCACAGGCACGTAGTTTTCATCTCTCCCTCTTTTCTCCCTGACCCCTCACTCCGTCCCCGTGTGCCACAAGTGGAGAAAGAATTGACTTTAAGTGTGACCACGGCGCGTGAGCCACGGTCCCTGGGCTGCGGCCAGCTAAGAGGAACTTGCTTGAAACACACTTTACTCGCCTATGTCGTCCTTTGCAGCCTTAAAAGCAAACACCGCGGTGGTCTAAGGCAGGAAGACAAGTGCCTGAACTTAATTTCCCCCCCGAATCTTTCTTTTCCAACTGCAGCATCTTGCAACGCTGTAAATGCGTCTACCCTAATGCTCCTCGGCGTACTTATATACCGCCGGTAAATATTTACCGAGAAACTTCCTGAACTGCTGACACGCAGGTGGGCCTAAAGAGTTCTCGCCTCGCGTTTTTATTAAATTTAGAGTTTGTCATTGAGGCTGTTCTCGGAAATAACTCTCCTGCCTTGGTAAGCGGGAGCAGATATGAGGACAGATACCCAAAGGTCGAGGCGTACGGTCTGGTGCTTTGGCTTGAGCCAGCGAATGTGGGGCAGCGGAGCAAGAGGAGCTCGCAGGCAGCGGCCGCGTTAGACGCCCTTCCATTCAGAATAAATAGGCGAAGCCCGGGAGGCTGGAGATGCTGCTTGGGCCGGTGGGTCCCGCGTGTCCCCACGTGCACCCTGCCCGCCCCCAGCCCCGGGGCCGTGAACGCGCCGGCGCAGGGCTGCTGGTGCCAGCCTGGGCCGGGATGCTGGGCTTCTGAAGCCATCACTCAGCCCGCTTAATGTAGCGGCATCCCGGCACGAAAAGCTTCAGCGGCTTGAACTTCAAATAATTTATTTCTAAATTACTTCTACTGTAATTCTTATTAATTCAAATAGGCTTCTAAGCTGATGTAAAATTCAGTAAATGCAAGGAACAGTTTAATGAATTGAAAATAGGATTGAGTCTTTTAAAGTGAATGTAAAAAAATATGCTAGCAATAATTGCTTAGATGGAAATCGAATCTTAATAGCTTTGTTAATGATTTGTAGGGAATATTGCGTTTATGAGAACATATCAAGCTGATCCTTGTGCAAGAACCTTGTTTTGAATGGCTTTGATAGAATTATTCCCCAGAAGCAGTTAGTAACGTTGAATAATTTTGCTTGCACCGCTTTTGAGAGATTGGAATGTTGTTTACGCCGGAGCCTGTGTGTTAGAGATGGGTTCCGCGCCGCTCTGGCACGGCCGGGGCTTTTCTCTGGGGAGGCGAGACGGGGCGCGGGCGATGCCGTGGGGGTCTGCGCCGGCGGGACGGGGGCTTCGAGCTCGACCGGCTTGTGGGGAGCGGCGTGGGAGCCCGGAAAACACCCGCGACGGGCTCTGTGCCCCCTCGCGCTGGGCCTGGGGGGCGCTTCTCTGGCTCTGGGCGTTACCCGGTTTGCTCACAACGTTTCACGTTGCCGCGTAAAGTTCGTCAGTCTGGAGAAAGAAAAGTTATACCGAGAGCGCAGAAAAATGTGCCGCGACGTCAACCCGGTGCCGTCAGGCTCAGAAAGGCGTCTGACGATTTATCAGTCTCCTTCTTTCCAAAGGATGCAAACTGCTCGCCAAACGCTTATTTCCCAGGCATGTCGAACAGTAAAGGCAAGTCAGAAGGAAAGAAAGAAAAATGGAGAGAAGGCAAGATGAGAGAAAAACACGCCCAGATTTATTTCCTGGTAGCTTTATCAAAACCTTGCGTTTTTGCGTTTTTCATGGCTCCCCGGGCGGCGGGACTGTCTCCTGGCCGGTCTCCGTGCTGTTAATAGCAATGGGCTTCTCCTGGCCCGCCGGCCCTTGGCCAGGTGCCCCTGTGCCGCCGCTTCCTCTGGCAAATCGGCGACCAAAGCCTCAAAATTTCTCCCGCTTTGCTTTGCCTCCTGTCCGTGAGGCCCGTGGGCTCTGAAAGCAGAGCGAAGTCGTTACCGAAAGGGGCTGCAATGAGCGATCCCCTGGCTGGAGTCCCCGGGGCCGTGTCCCTCCGCACTCTCCGGCTCGCGTCCGAGCCTGGGGGACACATGTAGCCATGGAAAAATGGACACGCGGAGCGCTGTTTTCGAATCCCCATCCGCTGCGTTCTTTACCACGGGAAGCAAAGTTCTCGGTGTGCGCGTGATGTAATGATTCGATTCATTAGGAGGAGAGTTTTCGAGGTGACGACCTGTAAATGATTACAAGGCTCCCACAGCATAATTGCATCGAGTTCTTTTTTTCCTGCCTCTGGACATTAATAGCGCTTACTGATTACACGGAGTGAGTAAAAACTGGTTCCCTCACGTCCGTCTGCTCGAGTCAAAGGATAAATGCGTATTACAGCGAATTGTTCTTTCAAGGTAATTTAACCAAATTCATCTTTTGAGAGAGGAAGGGAATCTGTGCCGTTCCCGTGTGCGTGGCGTGGCTCTTGGTCCCCGAGGCCGGTGGGAGCGTTAAAGCGTGGAGGGGCTGGCGGTGTCCGGAGGGAGCCTTCCCTCGTCCTCCGCCTTTGCTCACGCTTTAAAGAACAGCCGGGAGACTGCGGCGGGATGAAAATCCCTGTGCGATGAACGGGGTGCTCCGTGGGGAGGCCGAGTCACACCCAGCCGTAGAGCGGTTGGGTTGATGGTTGGACTCGGTGATCTGAAAGCTCCCTTCCAGCCTAGACAATTCGATGATTGTTTTCCCCGTATTCCCGTCGCAGAGCTCCCTCCCAGTTACTCCTCTTTCATGTAGCGGTGCCCAGTGCAGCCTGGGGGGAATGCCTGTCTTTGGGTGCCCTGGCATTGCTGTTTGGAGTGCGTGTCGTGCGGGTAATTGCAGTGAAATGGCGATCAGCCCCAGCAAACCCCAAATGTGGCTGGGCAAGGGGCGTTCGCTCGGTTACTGGCGGGTCCCGGTCCCCTATAGCCCGGCTGGGTGGAGGACTCGCCGATGCTGCCCAAGGTTTCCCCTGCAGAAAACAGAAGCGGCGGAGTCATTCCCGCCTCCGCTAGTTCATCTTCGCTCTCTCTTGCAGGCGACGGCCAGAATCTGGTTACCGAAGACGTGACGGTGGTGGAGGGAGACGTCGCCACCATCAGCTGCCGCGTCAAGAACAGCGACGACTCGGTGATTCAGCTCCTGAACCCCAACAGGCAAACGATTTATTTCCGCGACTTCAGGCGTAAGTTTCGGCTTCCCTTGTGCGATGATAACGTTCCCGCGCCTCGCTTGCGCTCGGGAGAAAGCCTTTGCCGAGGTCTCTTCTTCTACCGTAACGCTAAACACTTAAAGTTTAGGCAGTTCTTTAGAGGGTGGATGAGACAGGCAATCATAATCTTTCTCCTTAATGGAAACCTTGATGGTCCCCTTTAAAAGCCAGCCCGTCTTACTTTGCAGTAGGAATTGATTGTAGTAATTCAGGGTGAATTGCAATCGAGTGCCAAATATTTAGCTGACACAAACAAATTGAATAGGGCAGCGCCGAGACAGTGCAATGTTCTCAGAGGTAATCTGTTTGCTTTGAAGACTGAACATTTCGAGACAATCCGTGCTGCTTTATAACCAAAACAGAACCTCCCGTCACTGCCGTGTCCGGTGAACGAGTCTGGCTTTGTTGCCTGTTGCGACCGTGCCCCCGAGCGTGCTAGCTGCAATGAAATGCCTTAAATTGTCCGCATTAGCGTCACTGGGGGGGCGGGACACGTTGCGCCCCGCGTTGTGGCCACGCACATCACACCCCGCTGCCTTCCCAGTGGGCATGTGCTGTTCCGGGCCCCCGTGTTCGGCTGGTGCGATGGAAAATGCTGCGTTTCCATGTTCTTAAAAGAACTTGGGCAGCCGTTCCTGATCAGGAAACGGGTTTTAAACTACATTTTTCCCAGTTCCTTTCTTTTCGTGCTGTCCCTAGTCCACTGACCGCATACAGTCAGAAACAGCTCCGCGTTGGAGTTTTTTTTACACAGTAAGAAGTGTATTTGCACAATGAGCATTTTGCCTACACGTCCCTAAGCCATCTGATGACGAAACCGTGTCCAAAGACGTGATCCGTGATCGATTGGCTCGTGGTGGTGCTTTGTAAGGATGTGAGAACAGAAATACTTCCTCGGCCCAGAGTCAGGGGCGAGGGGCGGGCGGAGGCGGGGGTCGGCAGCCGTGGGGTGCTTCTCTGGCTGCTGCTGCCGTTGTGGGAGACCTTTGGCGTTGCCGGGCGGAGGGAGGGGACGCCGCGTCTCTCCTCGCGGTCGCTGAGGCTGTGCTTGCTCCGCAGCGCTGAAGGACAGCAGGTTCCAGCTGGTGAACTTCTCCAACAGCGAGCTCCGCGTCTCCTTGACGAACGTCTCCATTTCTGATGAGGGAAGGTACTTCTGCCAGCTCTACACTGACCCCCCCCAGGAAATTTATACCACCATCACAGTGCTCGGTAAGGACCCATCGGGTGCTCGCGGTGAACTTTGTCATCCCCGGAGGCGCAGGGTCCGTGGGACGGGGCTCCGCCGGGTGGTCGGGGAGCTCCAGCCGCTCTCTCCAGCGATGAAGCGCAGCACGGATCTGACGCCGGGTGCTGCCCACTGCAGGCCAGCTCAGCCCTTCAGTGGCTCGGTGCGGCTGCACGTGCCGACACCAGATTTTCCGGGGTTGCCAGCGGGCTGTCCATCGCCCTGGCGTTGCCAGGCGTCCCTGCTTGCACCCTCAGCCTCTCTTGGTAGGTGACATCGTGTTTAGTGGGATCCTCGGGTCTTCTCCTTTTTGTTCTCAGGCTTTTTTTGGCTTCAAAGAATAAGCAGAAGCGTAAGCGTGGGGTGTTCTCCGCTTCCGAACCTCTCTTCTTCTTGGGCGGGGGCACTGGGAAAGGCTGCCAGGTTCTCCTGCCCTTTACGGAGCGGGGTTTCCTGCCAGCCTGCCTTTGCAGGCAGCCTGCAGGGACTGCTCGGTTGTGCTGTCACTGCTCTGCAGGAGCATCCGAGGGAATCGTTTGGCTTTTCGGGCAGGTCTGGACCTGCTGGCGTCCTGGAAGGAAGGTCTGTGCAGAGCGGCAGGAGCTGCGCGAGACGAGCCCTCCTCCGGCTCGTATCCCTCTCCTCCAGGGCGCGGGCAGGCACGTTTCTTGGCAAGAAGGGAAGACAAGTGGCAGTGGTTGGGTCTCGCTCGGTGAAGTGAGAGAGAAGTCGGTCAGAAAGTAAAAGCTGTAGAAAATGTCTTCCGATAATTATCTGATATGCAGAAGGGAAGTAAATTAACCTTGAGCGCTTCGTAGCATGGTAGAACTGTTCAGTTTACAAATTTTGTGTTTGCCGTAATCAGGCTGCTCTGGTCGCCTTCTGAATCTTTTCTTCCAAAACTCGGGGATTTGAGAGATTACATCTCACTGGCGAACGAGAGCATCTTTGCCCATCGATGATACTCCTTAAGGGCAAGCATCACTCGCGGCGTCGCTGGTGAGCCTCCTGCCGTTGGGAAGATGCGCGAGTTTTCGCCTGTTTGTCGGTTGACTTCCGTGTTCAGTGAACCCTCGCGCTCACCTAACGGACGGCGACAGCTTCCCGCTCATTTGCGCCAAAATTTGTTTCACATGTGAGGGGACGCCAGGGCTCTCATTTGACATCGCGAGTCTGCTCGTTTGCTTAGGGATGGCTGTTTGCAGAGCTAATTCTGCCCCCTCCCCTCCGTCCCCCCCGGATACGCTCAGCCCCAGCCTGGGGAGCCCCTGCCTTGCCTTCGCCCCGCGGCTCTCGGGCAGGACGCGGGTGGGTGCCCGCAACAGCAGCCCCTGCCACCGGAGCCGCTTCCGCAGATTAGCGGCGGCTTTTAAGACTCTATTAATAGCAGAACCCGAATCACAGAGGGTGACCTAATGTAAGATCTCCCTCGCTGATTAGTTTAAATCTTCCTCCTTTTATTGAATGCGATACGGTGCTCAGCTTTTTATACGTTGTTTAAATAATGTTTATAAGGAGTTCTACTGTAGCTATTACGTTTATCAACATCTTCAAAGTTTTAGTGCACTTTCTGATATTCATAGGAGTCGGAAGCTCTCTTCCAGCTCTTGTCTCTAATCATACACACACAGAAATAGTTTGTTGGATTTCATTTCACTGCTAACGATGCTGAGAAGGTGTTTGAAATAATATTACTTGCTTTATTCACCTCTAAGCCGGCACTGCGTCTCTTTCAAGTGGGAGATGAAATGCATTTTTTTGTTGTTTGTTTGTTTTTTAAACGTGAATCGCGCTTCAGAATTCAGGGAAAGTCTCTTTGCTTGCCTGGCACTTGGGTTGGTTTTGGGGAGGGACTTGCAGCGTGGCTGGTGCCTGCCCTTCCCTTCCCCGACGTTTCTCTGCCCCTTCCTCGCGCGCTCGGGCCAAGCCGGAGTCACAGCAGGCGGCCCAGAGGGATGTCCACCGGTAGAAGGCCAGGCGGGGAGCGTTTATCTTGGCTAGCATTTGTACGGAGAGCTGGGTGCCCTGACGCCAAGGATAACACGTCTACCCTGCCTTCCCTATCACCGCTGCCCTAATGAGGAGACAAAATGCGCCGGGGCTGGGGAGGGGTTCCCCGTGCCGGTGTGTGGCTGCTCCCCGCCATAGCTGTGGTGCTCATCGCTCAGACGTCGATGTATCTTCGGTTCCATCAAAGCGTGGTTTTGCCGGTCTGCCTCTAATGATACTCGCTTCCGAGAGCGGAGGGAGGTGTCGAGGCGTCCTTCTTCGTAGCCAGTATTCGGAGAGAGCTTCGCACTTTCTTGTTATTCCTTTCGCAGTGGGCTTCCCCCCGCCCTCCCGTGTGCTGGAAGGCCTGCTACGGCACGATACGTAGATTTATTCATGCTTAATTGGAACATGTGAAAATCTCAAATATGGAGCCCGTTCTGTTCTTCTTAGAGAAAAGCCACAAGTGCCTAATTAGTCCATTTGATCATCTGGATGGTATTTACACATATTTGTTCTTCATTAGCTCAGAAACATGTTAGTCACATTTGAACCATGCCGTTGCTTAATCATAGCGATCAGAGCAAAGTTGAGTTTCCTCTGGAAGTTCTGGGTTTTGCCTGAAACCGCAGCGCTCTGCGGCACGAACTCTTGACGTTCGTTTTTCCCTGGGTCTGCCTCACTAGCTGTGGGTGCTTGCACGGGGAAGAGGTCCCTTGTTCCCATGTCGTCGTTTTTCAGCCTGTTTGTCGCGTCTCTGGGTTGCGCTGCAGCGGCGCAGTCATCCCCCCGGAGCTCTGGCCTGTTTCTGAGTATCGATGGGTTCTTTTTCATGGAGTAGAGTCCCCTATACCGACCAGGGGTGGTTGGGGTGCCATCCCCGGAGGTATTTGAAAGACGGGTAGACGTAGTGCGCGGAGATACGGTTTAGTGATGGTTTTGGTCAGAGTTGGGTTGATGGTTGGACTCGATGATCTGAAAGGTCCCTTCCAACCCGGGCGATTCTGTGATTCTAGCTTTGCGTTTTAGGAGACGCTGGGGGGAGGAGGGCAAACGCCCATGCTAAGGGAACTGCCGGGTGCAGCGCTGGCTCTCCCCTCTCCAGCACGGTTCATATTTGGTTTACGGTGGTGCGATGGGGCAGGCAGCATTGTCCCAAGGGGGGTGGCATTCGGGACGGCGTTCCACTCCGGGCTTGCACTCGGTGGCTTTTTGGGCGTCTGACATGAGCCTGGTGTCTGCTGGCCGGCTTCCGCTCCGTACGGCTGAGGCTTGAAGCCCAACAGCAGGAGAGAAAAATTGCCGTGCGCGGTTGGCGGCACGGTAAGTAATGCCCTTCCAAATGTCAGCTTTTGTGTTTCCTCTCCTTGTCAGAAGTCAAGAAACGTGCATGGAGTCGAGCTGTACTTTTAAATAGCAGCGTACACAACCGAGTGGTGCGGAGGACTGAAGCTCCTCCCTGGAACGGTGCCTGCCTGGGAGAGGGAACAGAAAGTTACAACTTTGATAAGTAATAATTTGTGAAACCGCGATGATTATTAGGTGGAGAGCGAAAGCGCTTGTTCTGATGACTGTGAAACCGCCTATCAAAGGTTTTGATCGATTGAAAGATCAAATAAATGCTGGTGGCCAGTTTCCCCTAGGAGGTTTTATGAGTTTTCCCGAAGGCTTGTCTTGCAGTAGGGATCGAAAAATGCTTTTTTCATCGAGTACATGTTGTTGTGTTGTTTTTTTTCATTGCAGTCCCGCCACGCAATTTGGTAATTGATATCCAGAAAGAAACCGCCGTCGAGGGAGAAGAGATTGAGCTGAACTGCACCGCCATGGCCAGCAGACCAGCCACCACCATCAGATGGTTCAAAGGAAACAAGGAGCTAACCGGTAGACGCGTCCTCTCAGTCTCCTGCTTTTTTCAGAGCGCTGGGATGATTTATGTAATGCCGGCTGTTTGTCCTCTGTTGCCAGTTTAAGGGGAAAAAAAAAAAAAAAAAAAAAGGAGGAGGAACAAAAAAAGCAGAGCGAGCTGCTTTACACGCCAGCTGAGGAACAAAGGAGTATGTGGGCAGGCAGAGTATTCTCTAGCGCAGAAGGGCTGAACGCCGTTTGGTCCTCTGCCTACTGCCGGGCTGGAGGACGGCGTCCTGGAGTCTTCCTCTAACTGCGGGTGACCTTGAGGAGCCCCAAAGCCGCGTGCTGAATTTGTTTCTGCGGCGGTTTCTGTCGCTTTCTGCCCTGTTTGAGGTACGAGCAGGATCACCTGCGCTCTGGGCTGCAAAGATCTGCAGTTCACCTTCCCGTCTAGCTCTCTTGTGTAGAGAGCGTTCTCTCTGTGTTCCGCTGAATGTTCATGTAAGATGGGCTTCTCCCACTCCCTGAAGTCTGGTTGCTCCCGGTATTTGCACGTTGGAGTCGCTGACTCTGATTGCGTGTGACGTGCTGTTAGTTTAAGTCTGCACGTCGATGTGAGCTCGGTTGACAACACCTTTGCGCGTTACCCAGGCCGAGGCACTGACGCGCTCTCTGCCAAAGTCCAGACTCATTACTTCAAATCCGCCCCCCCGACAAGGGCAAGATGAAATCCTCTCTTTAAGTCCGACGCCCGCGAGCATCCGCGCAGGCCGGGTGCGGAGGGCATGGTGGTGGAGGTGGAAAGCAGACCCGCTGCCACCCGAAGCGGTGCCCGGCTGTTCCCAGCAGGGTTGTCGTCGCCGTGGTGTGCCCAGCTCCCCCCCGCCCCTTCCTGGGCTTCCCGTTCCGGCGGGCAGCGCTGTTTGACCCTTGGTGCTTGACCCGTCCGGCTCCTTGATTGAGTCTTCCTGTGTCGGCAGTCGGATCCCGGCTTTCCCTGTTCTTTGAAGAGCGCTGGGGTGAGCGGCAGCTCCTCGCAGCACCCCCTCGCCCTGCCCACGGCCTGGGGTTTTCTCTAAAGAGAAGTAGGGAAAGGGAGATACTCGGTTGCGGGCTGCGAATAGCGGGAAAGCGTAGCTTTGCCCATCGGGAAGCCTTTCCTCTAAACATCAATGGGCGTCGCTTTCTGCGGCCGCCCTCCCCTTCGCCGTGACACTTCATACAGCGATATTTGGTGCCTGAAAGACCTCTGCCACAGAAGTTACTCTTGCGCCTGGCAACTCTTAAATGAAAAGCCACAGATAAGGATATTTGAAACCGAAGTGGAGGCACGTTGTCAGCCAGCGCTTGCTGAGTTACGGAAAAATCCTTTTCCTCCCGTTTTGTCTCGTTTGCTGCCTGCTGGCGGGCCGCGCGTTGTGGCGTCCCTGGGGCGGCCGGTCCCCAGCTGCGCTGTGCCCCGGCCACCGCTGCTCCCCTCTCCTTCCAGCCGAGCGCTGCTCAAGTGCTCCAGCCTATCAATACTACTTTTAATTAAGTTAATCTGTTTAATCGCTTTTCTAGCTAATTTGTTGATTCAAGAGCGGGAGGGGATTTGTAGCTCATTGACTGTGGAGTGTGGGGATTTGGGGAGGGTGTGAGGGGGTCGTTAATCGTTGCGGTAACGCGGTGTGGACATGAACTGGCAGTAGCCTGGCGGAGAGGACCCCGTTCCCTAACCCTCCGTTAACCCTCCGTGGCTGCAGAGGGGGGGCGGGTATCCCACGGGGATGGAGAGGAGGGAGGAGACCCGGGTGCATCCCCCCGTGATGGCTCTCCCGGTGCTCTCCCGGCAGGCAAGTCGGAGGTGGAGCAGTGGTCCGACATGTACACGGTGACCAGCCAGCTGGTGCTGAAGGTGGGCCGGGAGGACGACGGCGTCCCTGTCATCTGCCTGGTGGATCACCCTGCCGTCAAAGACTTGCAGACGCAGCGTTACCTAGAAGTCATGTGTGAGTAGCAGAACCTTTTCGTTCTCTGAACGTAGAAAATGGCTCCCTCAAGAGTTCGGGAATTATTCGCTACGCGACAAAATTACAGCAGAGATGGGGGTCTATAATCCTGTTATTTAAAAATGGAAAGCAAAACGTTGGGTACCGCTTCATGGGTTAAGCCTCCACTTTTCCTCGCCCATCCGCAGCACAACACATACATTCTCTTAAGAAGTAACTTGCGGTACCTGGAGTTTGCACTGTCAGAGGTCCCTGGCTGGGCTTTATAATTGTCAGAAGAGATTAAATGGGAGTGTTTTTCTTTCAGCAACCTCCTAACTCTTTGAACAGTGCTGCTCTCCTACCACATCAAAGCGGCCGGCCACCGCTGCGAGCTTACTGGCAAAAGTTTACTTGGTACCGTGCCAGAGCAGCTCAGTACTGCGCCTTGTGTCCACGCAGCACCGCCTGGCTTTCTACATCACGAGTTACGTGGAACCTGTAGCAACACCGCTGGTTAACGCCACCCTGTTTTCTCTAGTGCTCCTAAAATGTTCGGCGTTAATAACGCGTTTCCCTTCGTTTAGGAACCGCTCTGCCGTGTGTGACGGTAACGAGGTTTATGAGCAGGTGCCTGGAAAGACCCGTGGTCCCGAGGGCGGCCGTGCCTGAGTCTCGGCTGCTGCAGGTGCCGGCGCTGCTGCGCCTCTGCCCAGAAAAGGGCTCCGAAAGCCCGGCCAGACGGTCATCCCAGCGCGCTGAGTGCCTCGGAAGCCCGGCTGCTGGGTCCAGTCAAAGTGCTCGGTTTTGTAGGTTCGCTTCGGCTAGAAGATTGCATTATAAGGGGAAGAGGAAGTTTTGTGTTAATTTATTTCGTCTGCGTCATTATGTAGTTTCATTATGAACATCTTGGTTACAATTCGCGTATCTCTGAAACTAGCCGGGAAGTAATGTTCCTGTAATGAGGAAAACAGAAATGATCAGATACTACCTCAATTGGCAGATTCCAGATTTCTCGCGACTCTGCTAATGTGTAATTCATTTATGCAAACTTAATGTCCATTAACATTTCGTGTGGAGCTCCATTAGCTTTAATAATGCATTAGCACCTTTGTGAGGCTTGATCAAATACGTAACGGGGAAATAAAAAGAATCCAATCTCCCCTGTTACGCGGGGGTGTTGAAGTCTTGCGGGGTTCCTTCCCCTTGGTGGAAGGGCTCTGCCCGTGGCGCCGATCTCGGCGTCCCCTCGGGTTGCTCGGGAGCTCTGCTGGAGGGGAGGTAGCGCGGAGCCCGCTCGGAAGGGAGCGGGCACGAGGAGAAGGGCTGTCGGACTGGTTGGGGTTTGTGGTCTGGTCTGAATTAAAGGCTGAGCTTGTTAAAAGTGATTATGTGTATATATGGGGCCTTGACCCTCGCTAGCCCAGCCGGTTCCGTCGGCGGGCAGCAGCAGATGGCTGGAGAGAAGAGCACCGGCAGAAGACCGTGTCGCGCATCACAGCCTTGCGGCTCCCAGCAATTAGCGGCTTCGGGACTCGGTGTGCTGGAGCCCGTCCAGACATTTGCATTTAGTACCTGCTGTTGGACCTGAACTTAGGGCAGGAAAGGCAGTTGCAGAGCAAACTTTTACCCTTGAGCTTTTCCTGCTTCTAGCTGAGGACTTGCTGGCCGTTGGGAGGGCGCGAGCAGGAGGCAGATCCCCATGTCTTTGCAGTTGGGCCTCTGGGTCAGAGCTCCTGGGCACCTGGGCTTGGCCCCGTGGGGAGCTGAGCTCCTGCCGTCAGGCCTCTTTGATACGTTCTCGGTTGCTTTTTAGATCGGGGGTTGCAGCAGAGGAAGGGGCTCCTCCCGGCTGCTGTGAGTGCGCTTCCATTGACCGCGATGGTGCCTTCCAGGCGCATCAGCTGCCTCTGCTCCTCCTGCGCCGCCTGCTGCTGCTCCTGCAGCCAGAGGCGCGTCGCTGCGCGTGGGTTCTCTGTGCCTTGCTCAAGGCTCTGCTCTCGGGTCTCTCCCCGGGAGTCCTGCCCGTTCCCACCAAGGGCACGGCGCATCCGCCGCTTGGGAACATCGGCAGGGCACCGGGAAATATTGTTCTCAGCAGATGCTGTATTTCTCTGCGCTTAATGTATCCAACTCGAGCATGAAATGCGTGGGGGAAGGACAGGAGATGATGGATGGAGCCTTCTCAGATAATGAGGTATTTTTTGTCTGACTGAATTTCGGAACATGGCGATACTTTCCGTAAGATGCAACTCAAGAGTTTGGTGGTTGGTTGTTTTTTTTTTTTAAAGAAAAAATCAAGCAGAAAAGTGCATGGTTCAGCAAGTGGGGCGGCCGGGCAGAGAGGAGGAGGAGGAGGAGGAGGAGGGAGACATTTCCTCCCCCAGGGCTCCTTCGTTCTCCCTTCAAAACAGTCACTTTTTCTCTTTGTAAGGTGATTTGCTTAAAGCTAGGGATGTCAAATGTCTTTTGGTAAATGAGGACCTTAAGTGTCATTGACAATCTGGAGCGTTTGTACTTCAGCTCATTTGGAGGTGTTGCCTAAAATGTGTATTTGTTTTATTGAAATGTCCTCCTCCGCTCAGGAAAGGAAGGAAGGTGCAGAAATTTAAGCCTGCAAAGTGACCTACTTCGCAGTGTTTTAAAAACAATTCATTTGAACGGTTTCTTCTGTGTTGCAGTTCAAAGAAAATGGCAGACTTCGGGGGGTTCGGGTTGTTTCAGCTTCTGGGTAGCTTCGGGAAGAGGTTTCTAAATGGCTGTTGGCCTCCTGGCCCCAGGCCGGGGCTGTCCCAGATTTCCCAGGCCCGGAGGGAGGAAGCAGGGAGCGCTCTGGGAGGGGGACGGGCAGAGCGACACCATGCTTTTGCGAGGGGGAAAGCGTGGGGTTCCTCCTAACGGAGAGCCTGGCGGCACCGCGTACCCCATGCGGCACCCGCCCCTGGGTGGCTGAGCCGAGGTGTAACCAGGCGATGGTTCTGCGCTGCACCCGATTATCGTGCTGCTGCCGCCTCCTCGCCCTGGTGGCTTCCGAGCATCCTCTGGGGTGCCGAGGCGCTCGCATCTCCCGTGGCGAGGGAGGACCGGGTCTCCTGCTCCTCCTCTTGTGCAGGGGGGGCTTCTGCGGCGGGCGGGTGATAGCCATGCTGCGTTATCTGCCAGGCTTCCCTGCTGCCCTCTCGTCGCTTGTTACCGTGCCCTGAGCCAAACCCCAGGCATCAAGAGCGAGCTGAGAGCGCGGGTGCTGGGGGGAAAGGCTGCCGTCGGCACAGCCGCGTGTGAGACTGATTCCTGCCCAGTCGCCTGCTCCTGCCCGCCGAGGAGGCTGTTTGGCGCGTATGTAGTGCGGCCCTTTGTGAAGTTTGGAGATAAATCTTTCCGCAGAAACGTAGGGTGTGTTGTTGAAAAGAAACCTCTGTGGAGCAGCGCTGTGTGGTACGCGGGGGACCCTCCCGGCCGTGCTTCCCAAGAGCCAACGGAGTTTGACGAAGGGCGCCGTGCACTCCCAGGGACGCTAACGCTTCCCCGCGCGATGCCTGGCCGCGCCAGCGGAGGCAGAGCCCTCGGCGATGGGCAGCCGCGGTCTGCTGCGTGGCGCCGGGTTGGAAACGTCCCCCCGTTCTGGCCGGGGCTGCTTTCTTTTAGCCGTTCAGAGCCGTCAGCGAGGGATGGAAGGGCAGCGCGTCGAGTGTAATTTTAGAAAGGAAATGAAGCAACAAAATGCATTAAAATATCATTAAGGAATTGAATGGAACCAGATATTCTCGGAGACGTTTAAGTTCAGCCCTTGTGGTACTTTTCCTTATCTCATTACGTGATAACAGGAAGCGAAAGTGTCAGAGCCTTGATCTGGCATTTTCTTTGGCTTGGGTTTTTGGGGTTTTTTTTGCCTTTTCTGATGTTATAAGCAATTCCACATTCTTTTTTATAATATCTACACGTGGGCTTTTAAAATACGCACCGATGGAATCTGTTTCAGCCTCCGCTGTTAGGATGGGGGAATTCTTTACACCCGATTATGTTAAAAACTGGCCGTACGTGTGTGCTGTCGCATCCCCAGCAATCCTTACGCTTCTATCCCGTACCAATATTAATTGCATAGTATGCACTGGAGTGATTAACGTCAACGTAATTTATCATCTGGAGAGTTCTGAAAACGAATAAATGAGTTGTTTTGTTCAGCGAGGTGTTGGCCCCTTCAGAAACTTTGATTTAAGGCTTTTTTTAAAAATTTTTTTTCTTTTAGTAAATACGAAAAGCACCACAATCCGCCAAGTGTTCGGTTATTTGATTTTCTGGGGCATCAGCCACTCTTGTTTGTCAGGTTCCCCAGCTGGGTGCTCGTTTGCAAGCTCGTTAATAAGGTTTTCTCGGAGGAATGTTGTTGGGAGCCAGGAGCACGGAGCACAGCCTGGGCTCGGCCTTTCCCGAGGTTAAGCAGCAGCTTGAGCTTCCACATTTAAAGGGCGGCGTTTGTGGGCACCGTACCCGCCTGGCCTCGGCTCCCCTCGCCCTGCCACCAGGCAGGGCTGAGGAGCTGGTGCAGCGGTGCCCCTCTGAAGACAGAAGTCTGAAGTCGGATCCGGGCGGCTTTGAAGCTGGAATCGCCTGAAGTGGGCAGGAACTCGGCCTGGCCCGCGGGATCCTTCTCCTGAGGATGCCATCTGTCATCCTTCCTGCCAGGAGGAGCACATCAGGAATTAACAAGGTCATTGTAAAACGGATTTTAAAGCTTGGATTCAGTCCCTCGTTTCAGGCCGGAGAGTTTTCAGCTGAATCACTGTGCCGTGGTTTGGGCTGGGCTGGCCACTAGGCGAAGGACGGATGCTCCCTCTGCCTCTCTCCCACCGCAGGAATGCGTTTCGTCGTGTTCTCCGTCGGCAAACGGTCCGGAGGTGCCGCCCCGTGCTGCACCCCCCGTCCCAGCCCTGCTGGGGACCGCGGCTCCGCTGGTGCCTGCCGTGGTGGAGCTGGCATCTGTAGCCCTGCGCGACCTGCCTAACCTGCACGGTTCTGCCGAGAGGAATCCTCTGCTGAAACCCCACCGCGTCCCGGCTGGCCCCTCTGGAGGGGCTGTAAGCGATCGAAGCCTCCAGGAGAACCTCGGCGCTGTCGGACGGTGCCCGTCGCTGCCCTGTGGTGGAGCTGCGACCCCCAGCCTGCTTTCAGTGCGTGGCTTGGCTTCCTCAGTCGTGGTTTTGGATGGTTTCCCCCCAAAGCACCACATGGGAAGGCAGCTTTTGTCTGTCTCTGGACCCCAGTTGGCAGCACGGTGGCTGGGAAGGGTTGACCGGTGTGTTGCTGGTGGTGGTTGGTGAGGGTTAGGAGGCATCTGGGCTTCAGAGAAGGAATAGCGTGCCCGTGAGTGTTCTACTGAGTTATCGATGACTGTTTCGGTGCTGTTTTGCGCTTGGAGTGGACAGATTGCAGCATCGTGGGAGCCGTCTCACTCGCACGGAGATTGCGAGGACCAGGAGCTGCTGGGCTGGGATGATTCAACGCTGCGAGGGTTGGCGTGGCCCCAAGGACCGCACGTGTCCGGTGCAGCGCAGGCCTTCTACGGCAGCTTCTGGTAGCTCTTGTGCGCAGTGAAATGACTGGATACCACCACAGAGTTAAATTGATTGCTCGCAGTCTCCTCATTATGCATATTCTGATTGTATTTCAGGGGAGCGGCATGAGGGCGAGAACATAACCACCGTTCAAGTGCCTTTCCCAAGGAAAGCAGCCTTTTCTTGAAGTACGCGCTCATACTCCCAGATAAGCCGTGCCTACGCTGTGTTAGCATCCTTGCTGGCCACAATGGCTGAGAACGTAGCCACTGGGTGGGTGGAGAAACCCGTCCCACTGCCACCTCCAAGCGTTTGCTGCCCACCTCCAGCAGCTCCAAGGGTCACGCCACCCACCCATCTGGAGAGGGGGCACTTGGGGGGGCTGGATGTTTGCCCTCAGCTTGGTTTTGAGGTGCAGCCACCAGTGGTGGGGTGGGGAGTGTGGCTGAGGGTCCTGAGGGCACTCCACCTGGTGACGGGCTTTGAGAGGGTGAGCTGGCCCGCCTTTGAGATCTTCGGTTGGCCTGATGGAAGGAAACGGGTAGAAATAATAGGCTTAGGCTTTTGTGAGGCACCGGGCGCAGTATAACGTGGTATCTTGGCTGATTAATGAGATCTAAGCATTATCGATGGAGCGCACATTTAAATGGATTAAGAAATCACTAACTGGCAGATCTCGAGGGATAGTCATTAGGGAGTAATCAGCAAGCGACGGTATTTTTAGAGTGAATGCGCGGGCCTGGGTGCCTGGCCTGCTGCTGTTCAGGGCTCCCATGAATCATTTGAAGTTCTCAAAAAGTCACAGTTAATCATCTTTGCTGATAGCACAAAAACTGGGTGAGCAGCTAATAAGAGGAAGAACTGGGACAAACGCAGAGTAACTTGGAGGGGCATGGAGATACTGGGAGGGCTGGAGCCCCTCTACCGTGGGACAGGCTGGGAGAGCTGGGGGTGTCCGGTCTGGAGAAGGCTCCGGGGAGACCTTCCAGCCCCTCCAGGGGCTCCAGGAGAGCTGGGGAGGGACTCTGGAGCAGGGAGGGGAGCCGTGGGACAAGGGGGAAGGGTTTTACACTGAAAGAGGGGGGATTTAGATGAGATCCGAGGCAGAAACTCTTGGCTGTGAGGGGGGTGAGCCCCTGGCCCAGGGTGCCCAGAGAAGCTGTGGCTGCCCCATCCCTGGAGGGGTTCAAGGCCAGGTTGGACGGGGCTTGGAGCCACCTGGGCTGGTGGGAGGTCTCCCTGCCCAGGGCAGGGGGGTGGAAGGAGATGATCTTTCAGGTCCCTTCCAACCCAACCCATTCTGTGAAAGAGTGGTCGGGCCCTGGGACAGCCTGCCCAGGGAGGGGGTTGAGTCCCCATCCCCAGAGGTGTTGAAGAACCGTCTGGATGTGGCACTTCAGGGCATGCTCTGGTGGCAGAGATTGTAGGGTGTTTGGTTGGACTCGATGATCTTAAAGATCCTTTCCAACCGTGAAGATTCTGAGATTTTCTGTCATTCTGTGAGTGCTTTGGGAACTTCCAAACCACGGAGCTTTACAACTACGAGAGCTGAGCAGCCAGGGACCCTGAGCCACCCAGCGCCTGCGCGACGTGGCAGCTGGGGGAGCCTTCAGCGCCTCCATTGCTTGAGAAACTAAAATACTGGTTTTTTGTCGGGGAGTGGGGTACACAGCAGTTCTCGGCGCGGGGTCAGGCTGGCCCGCACAGTGGGCAACCACCGGGGCAGGGATCGGGGCGGGCAGCCCCCTCCGGCGAGGCTGCGGTCCCCCCACGCGCAGGCGCCCGCTGTGTAAGAAATCTCATCAAACGCAGAATGGGTTTGTAATAAGTTTTTCAAATTGGTTGCTGCTACAGCGTAACCTTTAGACTACTGCTATTTAACCTTGTATATCACTCTTAGCTTTTGAATGAATTTAGCTTAATAAAGGTGCCTTATTAAATTACTAGGCTGTTTTTTTAGGCCGCTGGAAATAGGCGTACTAGGAAATAGCTTTGGGTTGTTAGATCTAATTGGCTGCCAGCGGAGTATGTAGTGGCTTAGGTGCATAGATGCAAGCGTTTATTTTTATGAAGTAATCCAGCGGTGTGATATTACGAAGTTCCAAGTGGAGGATTCCGGGCGGCTGGAATGCACTTGCTGGTAAAAACTCTGCTGCTGCTTGCCTCGTGCCCTAGGTCACCATCCGAGACAGTCGTTGCCCCAGGCCATCCAGCCACCCACGCGAGCGCTGGAACACGGCCTTTTTGATAACGGGGTTGATAGGTGGCAAAGTGCCGGTCCGGGCTGGGGAAGCCATCACAACTTGACCGGTGTAGGCTGCTCAGTGCCACCGTCCCCCGTAGGAACCGGGCGCAGGATCCCGCGGTGCTCGGCCTTTCACAAAGCTTCGCTAACAGAGTCCGTAATCGGAAGAAAATAGACGCTGACTTTGAGCTGGGACGCTTGGTAATAGAAGTAGAACTTAAGATTGTTGAAATGCGTGTCTTTGAAAAACGTCACCACCGCCCCCAAATTCTTGGTTGAAGCAAGTGAAATTTTTTTGTGTGCCAGGAGCCTAATGCAAACGCCGGTTCTCCTGAGCGCCCAGCCATCCTCCTGAATCCCTCAGACCGGGGAAGCGTTCTCAGCAGTGCCCGCGGTGATTGCTGGCCAGTCCTGGTGGGAGAGACGTGGGCTGTGGTGGCTCTGTCGGGAGCGCCCTCGCCTTCACGAGCGCGTGCACGCGTGCTGCCACAGCCCCGGTCGCTATCGCAGGTGACACCTCCGCGGCGTCCGGAAGAAATGGTACGGGGTCACTTTGCTGCTTTTTCTGTTTGTTTCTCGGGGGCCGTGGGGTGGAAAGCTGAGAGGGAAGGGCTGCGCCCCCGCCGTCGGGGGAGAGCTCGCTTGGTCTGCGGTTCGTTCTCAGTAGGGCGAGCCTTCAGCGCCTTCCTCTTGATTTCCGTAAGTAATTGTCAGCTGGTAAACAGCTCATTAGAAATACTGAAATTTATGTAATGAAAACAGGCTGGGAGTGAGAGGAGAGGCGAGCTGCGGGAGCTGTTGCGCAGGGCTGCCTCGGCACAGGGCGCGCTGCCCTCTCTGTTCCCGTGTAAATGGGGCTGAAAGGGGTTTCTGCTCGTTCTACGGCACGCGGTATAATGGCATCCCTGGTTCTGGCACGGGCTCTTAGGTACTGCCGCAAAGCAAATCATAAATAGCGAGCAGATGGCCGGGGGGGGTGGGAAGTGCGAGTGGTGAGCGGGAGCATGGCGTTTAAGGTCCTGCCTGTGGTTTACCTCCTGCGTAATCCCTGCTGTAACTCCTCTCCCCCTCTGGACGCCTCGGGTGAGCGCTCGCGGCGCGGGCCAGGCTCAGTGCGGTATTTCAGCTCTGCTCTCCCCTCGCCTGGGGGCCGCTGCTGCGTGTCCCCCCCCGGGCTCCGTGGCCGGGACCCCCCGGCCGTACCCGCAGCTGGCCGCAACAGGGGACCCAGGCGCCCCGGGTCTGGGCTCACGGGCGGCTCCGTCGCCCTCCTGCCAAGGGCCTTTTCTTCCCGGGCTCGTGCCCGGAACGTTCCGGTCACTTCCACGTCGTTATTTTGTGTGTGCAGAGCGTCAGGCCCCCGCGCTGCCGCCCCTCCAGCCACCACGAGAAGCATCTGCGGTGGGGATTAGGTTATAAAACGTTTGCGGTGTAGTCATCTCAGGAGAGGGTTTACTCGTGTAGCTTATTCCATTACTGAAAATTATGAGAGTTTAAATTGGTTAAATCCTGACACGGATTTTTTTTCTTTTTTCTAATCTCTATTATTCCATAGGAAGCATGTTAATGAGTTAAACACAGTTAATAAAATGCGGCGAGCCAATATTTTTGGTAGCAGTTACTCTCAGAGGAAATAGAAACATTTAAATGATTTCAACCTTTACGCATACTGATTTTTTTGCCTTCCTTTGTTCCTTACAGTTGAGTAAACTCCTGAAAAATATATATGGCTTAATGGCATTTGTAGCATCGAATTGATTTCTTGCGCTGATAACATTTTAGCTCTAGCTTAGATTGCGTTTTTAATCTGTGTTTCAGTTGTAGGAGGTAATGAATTTTTAATTGTGGACTCCAGCTTTGCGGTTTGGCTTCTTTTTTTTTTCCTGCAGGGTCTTCCCGACGTGTTTTTGAGCTGGTTCCCTAACTGTAAATGCTTTAATTCTCTCTGTTTATTTTAGGATTTAGAAGAGCTTCGTTTGGACAAAATAAGATCTTCTGTTGTTTAAGCAAAAGCAGCCGCGGCTTCTTTTCGTGCTTCTAACAAGCATCTCTTGCAAAGCCCCGCGTATTAATATGCGCGGAGGCCGAGCGTTGTCACACCGTAATATATGATCCGCCATAAAACCTATCACTTCTGAGCAGCGCAAATATCTCCGGCTTCACCTCCGCGTGAAGGCAAATGAGTTCCCGTTAGCCTGAGCGAGCCGGGAGATAAACGGGGGGGCGGCGGGGCGAGTTTCCCGGCCGGGGTGCCGCGCGCCGCCGGCTGCCCTCCTCCTGCCGCGGCCGCGGGCCCCTGTGACCCCACAGCTCACCAACTGGTGCTTTTGTCCTGCAGATAAGCCTCAAGTGCGGGTGTCTCAGAATTACCCGGTGCAAGGCCTCACCAGAGAAGGGGAGCCGCTGGAGCTGACCTGCGCAGCCTTTGGAAAGCCACAGTAAGTTGGCCACTTCCCGGGACGGGGCGGGTTGCCCGGCGGCAGCGGGGCCGTGCCGCGGAAGCCCGCAAAGCTTGTTCGGCCTCCGTTGCCGACGCTCAATACGGCATTCTCTGCCGCGAAGGCGACGTTAGAGTGTGAAGGAGAGGTGCCTTCTGCACCCGAGCACCTGCTGCCTCTTCAAACGTTTCTTTTGACGCGCATTTATTCCGGCGTAAGCAGCGGCCGCGGGGTTTCTGCTGGAGGAGCTCCGGGGAGAGCTCTTCCCGGCCAGCGGGCAGCAAGCCCTCGGGTGCAGAAGGGGCACCCCCGGCTGTACCCCTCTTCCCCAGGGGACGGCTCGGGTGCCAGCCAGGTGCCGCTATGGCTGCGGGGGCCGCCTGCCCAACCCCGGCGCGGTGCCCGTAGGCAGAGCCGAGACTGGCACCGGAGAGCCGAGCGCTCGTAGAAGTGGACTGGATCCCTCGGGTAAGGCGGCCCGTCTCGCTGCTGCTCTCGCCTGGGTGGTGGTGCTCCTGCCTTTCCGTGCCCTCTGCGGCTGTTATGAAACGCCCGTTTGATTCCTTCTCCTTGCCCATGCCCTTGAGGCTTTCCTATCTAGTTGAAGGAATTACTGCATCAGGAAAATCCTGGCAAGGGAGGGTAGATTTTCTTCCACCCTTTCATCCTTGTTCTAATTTAAGTTTTGTCGACTCTTTATTTTTTTAAAAAATACTTTCTCTTCCACTCGGATTTATGGCTGTCAAGTATTTACTATCCTTTTTTATTTTCGTCATGTTCATGAGATTTCTGCAAACATCCCCGAAACCTGTCGGCGTCTCCTTGGGAGCGTGCCCAGAGCGGAGGAGTTGCTGCGGGTGTAGGCGAACTGGAAGCCGCCCAGTTTGGCAGCGGCAGGGAGGAGCCGCGGGGTGCTGCCCTCCGCCGCGGCAGCGAACCTCCGCTCCCAGAACCGGCTGCCGATTCCTGCTCCCCACTTCCTTCTGTTCGCCACGGGGCTGATTCCCTCCCCGTGCATTAGAGACCGGCACGTCCTGCCGAATCCCGTTTTGATATCGATTCCCCGCTCGGAGTCTGTCAGAGCCCCTTCGCATTCCCCCTCTCGTGGGTAACGGCAGTTCCTCCCAGTTGCTGCCAGCTGGGGATTTAATGAGTAGGCTGCTTTACTTTTTCTTCTTCCAGGCTACGAATAAGACATACGCACGCTAAATGAGACAGACACCTCTCCCCGGCAGCATGCCACTTAGCGTTGCGCTGGTGCTAGTCATGTGCTAGGGATTCGCTTATGTAGGTCACCTCACCCGTGTCTCTCAGAGCATAAGAGAAGACACAGTAAAATAATGGGCTGTGTTTACCTCTACGCTTTTAAGACAAAGAGATTTCGTAAAATCCCTTACAGAGGTTTAAGACGAACGGGGGTGTTTCTCCAGTTGAACAAAACCATTTCTCTGTGCAATTTGGCAAAGTAGACGCTGGGGGAGGGAAGCTCAGAGGAACACAGAAGGCCGGAGCGTAGACGGTTCCGTTTGCCATTAATAGGGGTGTGTTGTTAGGTTAGACACAGCAACCCCAAGACTGTGACAAAAGTGGGAAGACGCTGAGACGGTCACCGTTAGGACTCCAGGGTGGGAAGCAGGCTGCTGCGCAGCGCCGGGAGCCCGGGGACTCCAAAATCACAAATAGCCTTCGGAAAACCGCAGCGCGGAAGCCCTTTCCACCCCTCTGGAGGTTCAAGAGCCGCTGCTGCCCGAGCCGTGGCTGGCGGCGGGGAGGCAGGGGAGCGCCGAGCCCCTGCCCAAAGCCAGCTCCAGCTCAGCAGCCGTGCCCCGCTGGGTTTGCTGGCGGCGTGTCCGTCCCAGCGCGGGGCTGGGATGCTGGAGCTTCAGGAGCTCCTACATCAGGGCAGTCGTCTGCCATTGGGATGGCAGGAAAGGCCCGAGCGGCGGGACGCCTCCGGCAGGGCGAGCTCCCGGCACATCCCAGCTGCAGCCGATCTGTCCCCTCGCTCCTGCTTAAAGGCTATAAGAAGAACACTAGATTTAAAAAAGAAGGCACCCCCCAGGCCCCGCAGCGCTCGCTTTCCTTACCAGCTCTAAGCGACCAGGGTAACTCCCCCCCCCCGAGCGACGCAGCCAGCCGAGCGAAGGGATGCAGGGGGGTCTCCCGCTGCCGGGCGGGACGGGGCGGGAAGGTCCGTCCTCTCCTCTGGCAGCCGAAGCGCTCTCGGGGAGCGGCACGGCCACGGCCCTTGGGGAAGGGCCAAACGTGACAAAAACGCACTCGTTCTGCCACACGCTGCTCAGCTCTGCGCTCGGAGCACCCCGTGGATGCCCCTTTGGTCCATACCCTCAAAGATTTCAGGTTTTCTGAGTAAGCGAATGATTAACCACTAATGAACTTTCTTCCTGCTTGCATTAGTGTTTTCAGAAAACTTAAGGTCTGGATACAGTTTCCTGTTGGGTTAAAATAAATTTAAATTGAGGAAGCCCGACAGCATCTGGGCTTGAGTAGCGCAAAAAAAGTGTGTGTTATTTCTTTACAGTTTTTCTTGGTTTGGGCTTTCTGTCTGTGGATGAACTATTGAAGATGCCATCTTTACCGTAGGAAAATAGTAATGTGACTGTTTCTTTTTCTCCCTCCTCTGTAGGCCTACGGACATGAGGTGGTTAAGAGTAGATGATGAGATGCCTCAACACGTTGTAGTGTCTGGTTCAAACCTTCTCATTAGTAACCTAAACAAAACAGATAATGGTACATACCGCTGTGAGGCTTCAAACGCGGTGGGGAAATCACATGCGGATTACATGCTGTTTGTATACGGTACGTGAGAAAAACCACCGTTCTTCTAGACTCATTTACACCTAATTGCAACATACCGCGCTCTGAAAGCTTTGACGGAAGTTAACTTTTTGCTTAATGCAAGATTTACAGATAGCTCCCGGCGCCTCTGCCTCACGCCGGGCTGGGGTAGGGGCTGGAAAACCCTTTCTTTTCCTCCTGGGGCCGGGGGTGCGGGGCGCGGGGTGCAGAGCCCCTTCCCCAGCCCGCTGCGCTCCCTCCTCCGCAGCCGCGCGCCCGCCTCGTCCTGCTGCCGGGCCGAGCCCAGGGGAAGGCAGAGCAGGGGCGCGGGGAGAACTGGCAGGTTCTCTGGCCTGGTAACTCCTTTGCCTTTTGCTAATACCTTCTCCAGCGTCTCCAGAAGCGGTCCGGGGGGCGGCGGGTTCCAGGTCTTCCCTTCGCAAGTTAAATTACCCAAGAATCAGCCGGCATCCCTAGGTAATTACAAACCAGTAAATAAAGTGGAGGAATGAGGTGTCTTAAGCCTATCTGTGGCGGCTGAGCAGACGCTAAAACACGCCTCAGCATCTTTTTAAAGTGCTATTAGGTACCTCCTCTAATTCTTCAGTTCCTCCGCATTATTTGGCCGTTGCTCTAGACCTTGTGCTCCCGTCACGAGGCGTTGCATGCAATGGAGATCCAGTAGGCGCTCAAAGAGCGATCCCCCGGTTTACTTATGAGCAGCTCCCCTGGGCTGCGTGTTGGACCTTTCCCTGCGAAGAGTGGTGGTTGTGTGGCTGGGCTGAGCCCGCGGTGGGGATTGCCTGTTACTCGGGTGGGTCGGACACTCGCCGTGGTCTGAAGCTCATTCCGCGCAGCAGCCGCTGGAAGCTCTGCAGTCCAAACTCCCTTGTTCTTGCGCAGGTCCCAATAAGTAGCTGACGTCCCCTGCCCAAACGCCACTTGCACGTGAGCCGTTTCAAGCCCAGCCTTAGAAACTTGCCCAGAGCTTGAAGATAATACCAAAACCGTGACTTTGAGCTGAAATTGAGCTCATCCACCACATCAGGCGGGTGCTTTTCTAGTGCCTCTAGCTCCAAAAGCCTCCAGCTTACACAATGAAGTCAGAGACGCATTCACGATGGAGTCATTTCAGTGCTCATGAAAAAAACCTTGTTTGCATCGGTGTTTAAAGAAACGACTGCTGTTGCGGAGAAGCAATAAAGAAGTTGAAATAGGACGCAGGCAGTTCCCCGTGAGATTAAAACTATGGAAAGCTACTGCCAGAAAGCGGCTGTAGATGAGCTGATTTCATTCCTTGTGTAATTTTTTGTACCTGTTTTGGCCCGAGCGAGCGCTAGGTCAGCCCTCACCAATGTCAGTGACCTGGGATTTGTAGCTCAGACTAACTCTCGCACTTGTTAATTATCCTGCCTTTGGGATGCGGGCGAGAACTAGACCGCACAGGACTTGCTCAGTGCCGCTCCCCCTCAGGATGGAATCCACAGGAGGAGACCCGAGACAGTCGTATTTCAAAGGAGATGCAGGTTCCCAGGGGGTGTGAGCCCATGCACTCTAGTTCAAGCGTCCAGCAGACGTTCTGGCCGCGTAGGGGAGGGCTTTTCGTGGTCTGTCAGGAGCTCGCGGGCAGATAATGGTTGTACGTCTCATCACGTCCAGTTTCTGCACGTTTGGGCGCATCCCGCTAGGATCCGGCTCTCTGGACAGCATAAAGAACCCTACTAACCCTGAGTTTAAAAGGGAGAGATCCCGAGGTGTTGGTGTGGAGGAAGCGGTTGGGCTGTGGCCATCATCTGAAGCCTCCTGCTACAGAACCCGGGTCGGGCTGTCCCTGCAGGGCGGCTCTGCTGCCTGCGCCCAGGCGCTGCTCTGGCCCGCGCCTCTCCAGCCCCGGGCACCTTTCCCCACCACGAGGCAGCGGATTTTCTGTCCCCACTGGGATTCCTCCATGCAGACGCATCTCTGCGGGTGCCGGGTGGCAGCTGGTGGGAGGACGTGCCTGGCCACAGACGGGGCTGGCTCTCGCCGCTTGTCGGTGCGGAGGTCCCCCGGATCACCTTAACTTGGGAACCGGGGCCTTAGGGACACAGTCCCCCCGCACCCGGGGGTCGTTGGGCAGCAGCCATAGGCATGGCAGAGCCGTGGTCCGGCACACCTCCGGGAGAGGCAGGGTTGCCGTGGTCTCCCTCCCAAAGGGATGGGTTTCCGTGCCGACGGCCTCCAGCAGGCAGGGCTTGCAGAATAGCCGCTGCTGAGCTGTGCTTAACACCTTCCTCTGCCGCGCACGTGCTGTAAGGATGTCGGGTCACGTTGACACCGAAAACACGTTTATTTTTAAAATCCGTTTCACGCTTTTCCCTCCCGTGAGAGTGGGCAGACAGGTTTGCTAGAAACCTCCAGTGCAATTAGCACGCAGTCTTCTTTCATTGCTTTTATGGAGGAAGAGTCTGCTGCACAGCATCCTCCCCGTGCCGTTTGGTGAAAGGCCAGGGAGTTTCTTCCCCGGGTCCTGCCGTGCTCCAGCTGCTTCGGTCCCCGCGGCACCTGGGCAGCCAGGTGTATTAGGGGCGAGCAAGGGCTGCCCTGGCGTAGGTGTAGGGACCGGGGTGCCTCGGAGGTAGGGGAAGGGCAATGACCGCCTAGAATACAGCCGTAAATAAGCGCCCCGCAGCCCGGCAAACTCCGAGGTAACGTTTCTCAACTTTTGGGAAGTTGCAGGGAATATAATAAAGGTGCAGCATATAATTAAAGTTCGGCTGTATTAATTAGGGAACCTGAGAGAGCGCGCTCGGAGATAAAAGAGTAGCAGATGTGTTAGTGATGAAGAGTTGACATGCTATAGAGGAAACCTAGAATCAAAAGCCCGTGAAATGTTTCATGCTCTATTATTGTCGAATGAAGCCGTAGCTCAAAGTCTTCCCGACTACTTAGCGCATTCAGTTTGATCATCTGGGCATTGATACATATTTTTTCTTTTACATCTCCTCATATCTACCTTCTCCTGCCCATAATGTTGATGAGGATGTGCCCCCGTTCCTCGCGGAACCGCCGTGAGGAGCGGCCGTGTTTGAGTCTCAGCAGGTCACGTCCGTCAGAAACGGCTATCAGTCCCAAGGAGAAACATCCCCGGGTCTGGGTTTCTCATTAACGATGCCCTAGTAGCCAAAACGGGAGCGTTCAACTGAAATTGTCAGGAAAATACTGACTGTATTTTTCTTAAAAGATCTTGGTGAAATCTTCATACCTTGAAACCGATATTTGGTAGCGATGTTTTGATTTCTTTGTATTTATGGCTGTCCTTGAAGTAGTTTTTAACATCCTGCTGCCGTGTATTGGTAGAGGAAGAACAGCGAGGCGAGCGGCCCGGGGAAGAAAGCGCGATTTATCCACGTGCTGTTGATATTTAGCCTGTAAAGCGCAGCGGGGCCCCTCACGCAAACCTCCCACCTGGGATTTCCCGTGTACTTGTAGAAAAGCGACGAAGCATCGCTGTGTCTCTCTTTGTACCTGTAAACTGTTCTTTTTGTTGTGGAAAGCGTGCAGTTTATTTTTCTTATGCCTCTCCCATTCCATTTCTCTCTCTCTCATTGACTAATTTATGCTGGGTTTTATTTGTTTTTTTTTTTTTTAATTTTTGTTTAGCGCTGTAGAGGGGAGGGGAGGGGGGAGTTTCGGGGCCAGATTCTCCGGCTGACGTGGGTCCCGAGACGCGGGTCGCGCCGGGAGCCGTGTCCGGCTCCGGAGGATCTGGCCCGCGGTCCTCAAGGCCAGCTGGGCGCCCCACCTGGCTTCAGAGGAGGGAGGGCATCCCACAGCCGCGCTGCTTCTTTGCGTCCTTGTTTTTCTCTGATCACGATTGACCGCTGTTGTGTTCTGCTTGTTTTTTCTTAATTTGCTTTTTTATTATTTTCCTTTTTATATTTTATCCAGATCCCCCCACAACTATCCCTCCTCCCACAACAACCACCACCACTACCACCACCATCCCTACCACCATCACAGGTACGGTACCTTCATAACCATTGGAAATGTCCTGAATGTTTATTGTCTTTTATGTATATAAGCAGAGCTTGAAGCCTGGGGAAAAACAACAAAATTATTTTTTTTCACCAAATACACCCACGGTAGCGTGCGAGCCCTGGTCCGGCAGTCCGACGAGGCGGATAGTCCTTACGGCAGGTGGTTCTGAAAGGCGGGAGTTGCCGTGGCAGAAAAAGCTATTAGTTCACTTAGTGGCGGCTGATGTTGGGTGCGTTCAAACGAGGGACACGCAGAGCCGTAGAGCTCATTTCACACGGGCGGTTGTTTCAGCCTCAACCCCATCAGTATCAATTTCTGAGCAATTTCTACTCGGAAGCAGAAAGTTTGGTGTGTGGTAATTTAATTCACCTGATGCGACTGGAGATGCTTTCTCTCGTGCCTAGGTCTTTGCTCTGTCTCTGTGCTAAGCCCTCTGCCTCGCTCTCCCCGAAGAGTGAATCCCACCACTCGTTTTTTAGTGAGTCCAACGCCATCGGTAGGAGCCTTTTTGAGGAGCTGGCTTTTAGCATTTTGAGTTTCTCCCTGTCTTGCGAGAAAAGGTGAATAAAACCAACCAGCTGATCACGAGACACCTCTCTCTGTCACACGCATCCGTCATACTTCCTCACTAGACCCGACTCTCCACTCATGGGGAAGGCCTTTCTGGTTTCTTTCTCATCATTTGCATTCTCATTTCGCTGATCTTTTCTGTTTCAACCACTGCTTTTGCTTGCTTTTCTTTTAATTTTTTTTTTTGGAGGTAGAGCTGACAAACCGAAGGTGAGAATGGACCATTGAATAGCTCATGGCATCGTGTTTATTGTTGCTGTAAACCATCCCCTGTGGAAATGTCTTCACCTTTTATTTGCTTTTACGACGTTGCTCGCCTGACTCTAACTGTCCTGCGCAGGGTGTTTTGTGGCTTCTTTCCTTCTGAGGTTTTCGCAGCCGAGCCCGACTCCGCTGGCGTGGAGAAGCAGTTGAAGTCTTTCTTCCGACGTGCCTTACCGTGCACCGCGTGTGCGCCGTCCGCCATCCACCATCGTGTTGTCCAGCCCTCCCCATTCTCTGTCTTCCTCCCTCCAGGTGGTTGTCGATAGCACCCAACCCCAGGCACCCCCGTTCGGATGCTTGGGACACTCTGCCGTGATCGCTTTCCCATTTTGCGATTTGTTCATTTCTTTCTGTTCTTATTTTCTTAACCAGCTTTCATTTCACAGTAGGTTTCAAACTTTATTGAAGTCTCCTTAAGAGCCGTTTGCAGAGAAACTCCCTCCCGCGTCTCGGTGTAAACGGACGTACCTACAGTTTCCTCTGGGGCCACGGTAATTTGCTTTCCGTGAAGTTTGCGAGGCTAAAAGGAAGAATTTGTCTTGATGCTTGATTGGCCCCGTTGTGTTGCTGGCGGTGCCTGCGAACGTTAATGATTGTCCTTTTGCCGGGAACTGGGTCGTTATCAGCCCGTCGCTGGGATCGATACCGTGGTCCTTCAGGCTCCCAGGCAGGGGCGGCTCATAACAAATAGTGGGTTTGCTGTTTGCTCTTCTGCTGCAAGCGTTGCAAATTGTTTGGGAATTTTCAGTAGCCGCTGGGCTTCTAGGCTCTCCTCCGCAGTAGTTGTCTAGCTTTTTTTGTATTAAAAGGAGGAAGGGGGGTGGGCGGTTCTTGCCGCGAGAAGCGGCTCTCACCAGCGCTCCTGCCCGCGCCCCTTTGGAGGGTAGCCGTGCTCTGGCTGCTGCGGTTACGTGGTCCGGGGGTGGCAGTGGCCCCAGCCCGAGGGTTTGTGCCTCCCTGAGGAGCCGCGGATGCCCAGGAGGTGCCCAGCGCCCCCACAGCCACAGCTGGGGAGCCTCTACCTGCGAGGAATCGCTCCTGACGTCTGCTGCGGGTTTCCTTCGAACACGGAGAGGAAGGGCCGATGGTGTCCAGGAAGGGAGGCCTTCTGGCGAGACGTTTTCTTCCCAGCCGTTTCTCCTTGGCAGCTTCCCACCGGCGCGAAGCGCTGCCCGCAGGATCGGCGCGGCCCTTGCGAGGGTGCTGCTCCCTGGGGAGGCACGACTGCAGGACAGGCTGCCCTGTCTTGTTCTCGCACCTTTGTTTGCAGTGATGGAGGATCTAAAACTCAAAGCTCGCTGAGACCCCGTTGGCGAAACCCAGGTGGGTCTCCATCACCTCCTCGGTGCCCGTCTGTATGGGCTCCGAAGCGCTGAAGGAGCTGGAAATGTCATGAAAATGTAATATGGTGCACTCATTCCAGCGGTTTCTGCTCGCAGCACGTAGGAAGAAGAGTAGTTAATGCCGATGAGAGAAATGTTTATAATCTTCCCTGACGCCGAGCTAGCGCTGAGTCTTCCTGACGCGTGTCTTCCCATCTTCTGCCCACAAGCTCAGCCTGCTTTTCCCACAAAGAGCAGCTCAGGCCTCCCCTCCCCTCCCCTCTTTCTGTGGCCGTGTCCTGCTTTGAGGTTTCCCAGGCAGCGCGGAGCTGCAGAACTTCTGCTCTTCAATAGTTAGGAGACTTCGGAGCTGGGAAAAAATTAGGTCAAATTAACATAATCTCTAGAATGACATAGCACAGTGGTGCTGAAACACTTTTGAAAGCCTCGAGAGACAATTGATACCTTAATTCCCGTCGTCACCAAGCCGCTGAGGTACTCTTGCAGCGCGAGAGAAGCGCTTGGGTAGCAGCCGGGGTGTTCCTTCTCCCCGCTGGCCGAGAGCGCTGCCCGAGGACGAGGGGACTTGAAATCGGGTTTGTTCTGTCTTTTTCCCCCTGTTTCTTGTATGATGCTGGCCTAGTCCGCGTCCCCTGAAACCACGGAGTAGTTCTGAGAAACAGCTGTCTTGGTTTAATTTTAAAAAAAAAGGGAAAGAAAGACCTGCCCGGAAAGAGTCTCTGAGTCTGAATCTGATGCTGTGGGTCCGCTGTCGTCCCTAGCAGCTGCCCCATGGAAACTGCCTTCTTGGAAGCCGTCCTTTCGACTTACTGGGGATAGCGTGGTCTGGATCCGTTTTCCCCGATCAAACAGAAGAGTCTGACAGGGCTGCGTTTGCCGCTCCGCGTGCGTGGCAGGTTACCCCTTTTCTGCAGGTTCCGATGACAGACGTCTTTTCTTCCTTGCTTGCCGGCAGTATTTCTACCCGAAACGCCTCCCAGCGTGACGCGGAAGTGCAGCCCTGTCCCAGGGAGCGGGGACAGCCGCTGCTCGGCCAGCCCGAGGGGCAGCAGCTGGGGGAGGACGGACAGACGGACGTGCGGGTGTAGGACGGCGCACGGCCGCGGCTCCCCACGCTCCCCCGGTGCTCCCAGTCCCTCCATGCACCCCCCGGGTCCCTGTACCGACCCCTTGTCTTCGACAAGGGCAAATCCTCTATGGCTGCCGCCGGGGCCTTGAGCTAGGAAGGCTCGCTGAGCCCGTGCAGCGGTCTTACGGCAGGGAGGTTTTGGGGCAGATCTCCGCAAAGCTGCCCTGCCGCGTTCTGCAGGGGAAGGAAAAGCCGAGTTTTCCGAAGTTTCCGAAACAGCACGACCTTTAAAGCTTTTCCTCTGTCACCGGTGCCCTACTTCAGTGTGGGTGCTTGAAAAGATTTCCTGCGTGACAGTTTGATCTTTTTCGTCTATCCTCCAGCTGCATTGATATTCCGACCGTCCTTTGGCGTTTCAGCTGTTATCGCTGGCAAGCCCTTTTTTTATCAGTTCAGATTGTCCTTGTGGCTTTGTTCATTAAGATGTACAATACGATACAGCAGAGCAAACTGCATCGTTTGAATTACCCCCGGAGTCGTTCCTTGAAATGCTGGTTTTGGGCAGCTGTTGTTTCCTGGGAGATAAAGGTTCTTAATAATAGCAAAGCCCTCACCCCTGGGCCGGCGCGGAGCGGGGCGGAGCGGCTAGTCTGCCTTTTCAAGCATCCTTGTGCTGCCTTCTGGTCCTGCTTAGCACGTACACCTCTGCGCCCCGGGACCTACCCCATTATTTGTACATGCAGATTTGCATTTTTCACACTTTCTCCGCAGACGGATCACGCAGGTGCCTTGGCAACAGCTTCGGTGGAGACGTGGGGGTGCGGCACACACGCACGTTACCAGCGCTTCAGCCGTGCGGTGGATGCTGCTGGTTCTGCAGAGCCCCCGCTGCCCATCTTCCAACAGAATCAACGGCAAACCCGCAGGTTCCGCTGTGGCTCTCTTTAATGCCGTCTTAGACCATGTTTTAAACCCCGCCGGTCCCTTAGAGCGTCCGCTAGCAGGCGTGCGTGTGTGTTCAGGGGGCCGAGGCGTCGCAGGCAGGGGTTTTGGCTTCGGAATTCCTGGGGTGTGCTCGTACCTCCCGGAGGAACTGGGTTGGAAAGGGCCAGGCCGGTGCTGTGGCTGGTTTGTTGTGTCATCCGAGCTACCCAAGCAATAATAGTGCGTGGCGATCCGCAGTCCTTGAGGAGAAATGGTGGAGCAGGTTTTCAAAGCAGGAATTCTCATGCCGGAAAATTTCCTCAAAGCGAGGAGAACGCTGGTTTGATCCGCAGTGGAAGTTTGTTCTGCTGGGATCGCAGCTGGTTGTGTGAACACCTCCAGTTGCGTGGGGCTTATTCCAACAGAAACCCAAGAAGGTGGTGGGCGGGAGGGACGCGATCGAAGTCATTCTTTGCTCCAATTACCTTGCGGGGGGGTGGCGGGAGGTGAAGAGGCAGCGGGGGCATTGCTGAGGTACGCTCGTGCCCGCAGAACCGCAGGCTCTGCGTCTAGTCAGTGCGGCTGCTGGTGGCGGCGTTCTCCTGGAATTTAATCGAAATTAGGGAACGCTGTGTCTGTTCCCCAGCCGATCCCAACATGGGGCGGGTGGTCGGCTCCAGCCCGTCCCTCTGGGCGTTTTTACAGCTTTTTCTCCCCGTTTTCTGAGCAGCCCTCAGGAGGTGCCCGTGCGGTCGCCAGGCACTGGGTGGGTCGGACGGAGCCCCCGGGGCCTCCTGTGCTGGGCGCCGCCGTGCAGGGACTCAGCCCGGGGATTTGTTCCCCCAAATTATTTATCGTTTAACTTTCGCTTTCCATTGAAGCTTCTGCATGTCCCCGGTAAAATGTCAAGTTAATTTAAAGATGATAGTGCACTCTTCTGACATTTCCTTCCAGGATGTGACCGCATTAAAGGGAATAAAGGGAGAGAGAGTAGCTGACAGGCCCATTACAGAAAATAAAATGAAATAAAATGTAGTCTTTTCCTACTGTGTCCAGTCAGTAGCGGACGCGGTACTGTCACGCCTGCTGTCGTGGGTGGTGGTACAGAAACCAGCATTTTGCTGGGCAGAAAAGGTGCGTGTGGAGGAGAGCGAGGGCAGAGGGCGCCGGGCAGGGGACACGTGTCCCCCCGGGATGAGACGGGCGGTGGGCAGAGCAGAGGAGGGGCCGGGGCTTGCCCGGGGTTGTGGGATGCCCGGCAGGGCCGTGGGCCACCCTCTGAAGCCCTGGGTTCAGCTGGGAGCCAGCGCTGTGCCGGCACCGCACGTTGTCGGCTTGGGGAAACCACGGACCGGTTCGGTGTTTGCAAGGTTGGGATTGAAATAAACCCCAAATCCCGGCAGAGCCTTATGGAAAAACACAGAAAGGCGTAGCTGGAGCCGCAGCACTCATTTCGGAATGTTTTTGTTCTTGTTGCACACCACTTCCATCCAGATGGTGATTATTTTTGTGAAACATCTGCGCCGCGAATCCTGCCGTCCCCGGGGTGCGTTGCAACACGCCCGTACACAAAAGCTTTCAGCGCAGGCTGGGACCGCTGGACGGAGGATTGTCGTGGCGTACCATAACGCAAGGCACGTTTTCACCCCTCCTGCCGAGGAGCGCTTGGCGAGGGAGAGGACCTGCCGGGCTTCTCCACGCTGTGGGTTTGCGGAGCCCCTTTGCGATGCTCCTGAGGCCGCTGATGGACCGGGGGCGCGTGTTCAGCGGGAAGGATGGGGGGCTCTGCAGGGCTCCTCGCTAGCCACGCGGGCCTGAAACAACGCAGACATCCCGGTTGTAGTGCTGCGGGCTGCTCCCTAAGGCTGCTGTGAAACCAGCAGCGCGAGGGAATCCGTGCTCGCCCCCATCAGTAAATGTTGGGGAGTTTGGAAAACGAGAAAGGAGGAGAGCTCCGCAGGCCAGCGGACACATGGGCTTTTGTTTTCAGTTCAGAAAGCATCTTACAAAGCAATACAGTGCGTGGATATCTGTGCTTATTAATACCTCTTCACTTTTTTTTTTTTTTAAGTGTTTTTTGCCATTCTTTGGATGGCGTGCGGTGGTAATTCTCTTTACAATAGCCGTGTGGTTTTAAGCTCCAGTGCATCACGTGCTTCCGTAGGGCTGCAGCGCTGCAGCTCAGGCACGCGCGTTGGCAAATTTAATTTTGCTGCCGGGGTTTTAATATTCCTCCATCGCGCTCGTTCTGTTTGAGGCTGTGGACTAATTACGGACGAGTTTAAAGGGCCCAGTCTGTCACACTCCGCAAACAGTTTGAAGTTGGAGAGAATCCATTTGAAAAAACGAGGAGGCATAGCGATGGAGCTCGTAACTCAACTAAATGTCGCCCAGCTGCCTTCCTGCAGTAATTTTATAAATATGTGTATCTATGTGTGCGTGCGCGCGCGCTCGTGTAGCTACCTAATGAAGTGGTGAGTGCCTAAAACTTGGGTGTCGTCCGAGTTGCCTTAGCTGGCAGATGACACCATCTGTGTCGCCAGACGACGTGTGGTAGCGTCTTCGTTGGAGAGCTGGCCGCACGAAACTCTCTTCCTGGGACCAACGCTGAAAAGAAATGGCGATTAAGTGAAATGTGCCGCTTTATAGAGGCCAGCGGTCCCCATCTTGGATACCTTCTGTAATTATAAAGCAGTCCCCTGGGGGGTTTATGTACGCGTAGATTTTGAAGGACCCTTGCATTGTTTTACTGCCCCCCGTGCAGCACGTGGTGTTGTCTTGGCGATTAAAATCAGGAAGGGCAGCCTTTATCTTTGTCTCAAGATGGAGAGTACCACACTGAGCCTCTTTGTTTCGGTGCTTTCTACCTCCTCTGCTTTGCCGCGTCTCGGAAAACGGCCCCTTTTCAGCGGCGGCTGATCACTGTGAAGGGTAACCGTCGGCCACCTGCGGTTGTGCGGCTGCCCACGTCTACGGCTCAGGACCGGAACGGGGCCTTCTGGTGGTGGCAAAGCCTTTCTTTGGCTTCAGTCAACCTTAGTTAGGTCCGAGACGGATCAAGGAGTTTCTTGCCGGTCCCTATTTGCGGAGAAGCGATGATTTTTCTTCTAGGGCGTGGGCAGAAGTTTAATCTCTGGGGTGCCGTCTGCCTGGTCCGGCACAGAAACGTGGCTCTTCTTGACAGTGAAGTAGAAGTCAGCGGTACCTGGGATTCAGGGGAGCGCGGCCAACGTTAGCCCATCCGTCTTACAAGTAGGGGTTTTGCTCGCAGCAGCCTTGCGGGGCCGGGGCGGTTCCTTGCTGCCTAAGGCGGCGTTCGGTACGCGCGCAGCTTTACGTGTATTCATTCATTCATTCATTCCTTTGGTACCAGAGCGAGCGCGACAGCTTTTCTCTCCTTTGCCGCGCGAGCGCTGCAGCGGTGGGCCTGTGGCCGGGGCGTTCCTCGCCTCGCTTTAACGTGAGATTATTCCTCTGGAGCACTGCGCGCACGCGGTCCTTCTTCTCGAAGAAGACTCTGGGATTGAAACGGCCTTCCAGAAAACTCATTCTGAACTTTAACTGGTCTGTGTTTCCTATTGCAACCATCCAAACCATTTGCTAATCATAACTTTGCCATTCCAGCTGCAGCCAACATGTTGTTTGACTTGGATATTTGTTCGCACTTACGACCGCTTGAGAACTTTATTTTTTGTAACCTGTCGGTCTCTGTCCCCAGACGGGGAAGCGAGCTGCACTGTCCAGTTTGCACTGTTTCTTGACTAATATCTTTTCCAGCACGTGAATTCAAGTTTGCTTTCAGCAGATGCTCTATTTAGCGTAAAAGCTGACGTAACTTTCTTTATTACAGGAAGACAGTAAATTGAGACTATTGATAGATGCCAAGGTGCTATCTCAGGAATTAATACGCGGTTTTCCCACCCTCTCCAAACAACAGCTTTCCCCCCGCCTCCACCGCCATTTTCCCCTCCACCGCTTGCTCGGTTAGGAGGAGGCATCGCGGGGGGATTGCTGCCCGAAACCAAAGCGCAGCCCCGCTCTTGTTCTCCTCCCGGCTCCGAAGGCTCCCCTTGAGCCTCCCGCGGAGCTCCCGGCGGGAGAACAAGCGCCGGCGCCTGGAAGCGTGCGATAGGTCTGGTCGCCAAGAGGAGACCAGCGCGAGTTGGCAGGGGAAGCAGGCTAACGACAGCTTGATGATCTGTTATGCAAATCTTGCTGCAGTTTGTTAAATTGCGCAGGGTTTATTTGGTTTTGCTCTCACAATTAAAGCACGTAGGCCTCGTATCTGTAAGTATTGTGCATCCCTTGTATGATCCTTGCCCTCACTGGTGCTTCGGAAAGTCAGACCCGGGCTGTGCCCAGCTCAGTCGCACAGGAGGGGGTCCTGCTCGTTCCGCTGCTGCGCGGGCGCCGGGGAGAGCCCGGCCCCGGCGCGGGAAGGAGGGGACGCGCCGGTGCGAATTGGCTGCTCTTGCAACGACAAAACTCAAGCTCGGGGCCGCTTTGCAGAACGACGCGGGAGAGCGCTTCTCTGCGCGTACCTGTGCAGTTTTACTCATTGAAACATTGCCTGCATCCAACCGAGGGGACTCCTGCGGAACCCGGGCTCTGCTGCCGGCTCGAAGCCATCGGGAGGGACCCGCAGGTGACACTGGTGTTGGGAGGAGGCGGCCGGCCAAACCAGCAGCGTCCCAGAACACAGAGAGCCAGACCGAAAGTAAATGAGTTCCCACAACTGAAACGAGCCCGTAATTTGGATAATGGGGACAAATAGGACTTAGACCTATTGGCGCAGAGGAAACAACTTAGGACGCCGTCAGGAAAAACCTTCCGATTTGGGTCGGTCTTTAAACTTGCCTGTGCAAACACCTGCGAGGAGATGGAGCGTCCCCCCGTTGGCAAGGCAGCCGCCCCCAAGAGGTTTCCCGTGGCCTGCAATACGTAGGGAGTGAAGTCAGCTCCAGACTAATGGCCAAAAGCCTCTGTTTTAATTACCAGTAACTGTTAAGCAGCTGACTGTTGCGGTAGAGGGACTGGTCATTTCCACCTGCCTTGGCGCATGCTAGAACAATGCTTTTTACGCTGAACAAAACGTGCATCTTGCAGGTGCGTGGCTGGCTGTAGCCGAGGCCAGGAGGCCACGCGCGCCTCAGAACTAGCCCTGCGGTTTCTCACGGTTAGCCTTTGCTTGCCACCGCGGAAAGTCTGGGTCCGGAGGCTGGGCCGTGCAGCGACGTGCCTGGAGGCTCCCTGCGTGGGATGAAGGAAGAGGCGGGGTGGGCACGGATCAGCCCCGGCCACTGGCGCTTTGATGGAGGCAATGTTTGAATGCGTAAAAGCCATGTGCCGAGTGTCGGCTCTTTGTCCTGGTCTTGAGCTTCTGTTTTGGTCCTTGCCGACTAAAGCGTTGGTGTCGGTGTTCTCCCCCGTCTCTCGTCCCCCTGACTTTGCAACCACCAGTAATTGTGCTGGCGAGGTCCTGGAAAGAGAGAAAAATTTACTGTTTTCCTCAGGCTCATAGCTTTTGAACTGGAGGCATGTCTTCTAAACAGTGCAACTCACTTCAAATGCTTTTTGCCTTTCATTTTATTATTGCTTGTCACGCAATGTTCTTTGAAAGCTTGCTCATATATTATCTGTTCCATTTTTTCCATTTTCCCTTTTTTTGCATGCCGTTCCTCCTGTTTCTTCCCTTCCTCCAATCCTCTGTTCCCGTGTGTAGACACAACGGCGACGACAGAACCGGCAGTTCACGGTTGGTATCACATTCCTGTTTATCTTATTTCTCAGCGCTGCTGAGTGGCAAGACAAGCCTGGGAAGGGGAGGCCAAAAAGGGAAACGTAGTCTTCAAGGGAAAACCGGGTTTCAGGTGGACTGATCTCATAAATATAACATGGGTTTGAAGGCTGGAAAGTCTGTCTGGGCCTGTCATTTCTGCTGGGAGCTTCGCAGCCGGCTGCTCCAGTGCCAGGCGAGCACCGAGCCCCCGAGCCCCCCGGAGAGGGGGAGTAAATAGGAACCCAAATTGAATTTTTTAGGAGGCGAGTGAAATCTGGAGGGTTTTTGCTCTGGTTGGGAGTTTGTAGGACAGGGCGTCCGCCGGCCCGGGGCGTGCCGGGGATGCTCGGAGAGGAGCGGAGGTCAGCGCCGCAGCGTGCCTTACTGCACCGCACAAGGAGATTTGGAAAGCGAGGAGCGACGCTTTGCTGTCAGCACAGCAGTCCAGCCACCTCACCCCTCTCGTCTGCTCCCGGCAGCCTAGCGAGCGGCTTGACGGCTTCCTTAGCGTCCCACATTTTTAAGGCGAGCCTAAAGAGTCACTTTGGGCTGGAAGCTGAGCATACCGGGTTTTGGCACCAGCTCCCTGTTCAGCTACGGAACCGAAACCTCTGACAATTTTAATTAAGGCTAATCCATATTTGAGTTTGCTATTTTAGTGTCTTTTCCCTCGGAGAAGTCGAGTGTTTCTCTTATTGACAGAAACGTGTCGTGCAGAAGAACCCCTTTGCCCTGCTGCTCCCCCCGAGGCGGCTCTTGGGCGACGGGAGAGGGAGGACGGAGCAAAGTCACGGTTACGTAGCGATGCCCCGTGTCAAGTGGAGGGACGTGCAGGTCGTGTCCCAGATAACTTACCGACTTGGATGCATTTTCCCACTTGACGTAAAAATTGGAAGCCTTCAGGCATACTTGTCTTTTCTCTAGATTGCCCGTCTCCCTCCGTACGTTCAATGTCGAGATTCCGTGACGAGCGTCATGGCAAGGCAACAATAGTCCAAGTGACGCCTCGCCCAGCACTACGCTGACACCTGCGAAAGTCAGTTGAAGGCAAAACGTTAATCACCCGATCGTTAAGCCATGGCGGGAGCCTTGCAGAGCTGCTGCTGAGGACGGCAGCCCGGTTTAATTACCTGCAGGTCTGCTCAGTGCCCCTCGCTCCGGTGCTCAGGGTCCCGCTGCTCTTTGAAGTCCCAGCGGGCGTTTTGCTCTCCGAGACGCGTCTGCGAGCAGTCGGGGAGGGCGGGAGAGAGGCGGGGGTCAGGCGGGAAGGATCCCCATCCATCCCCACCACCCTCCCCAGCCCCTGCGGTCTGGCCGTAGCCAGGGCTCGGGGGCGGCCGTGGGGCACCCCGCTCCGGCAGCGCTGGCAGGGAGAGGGGTTCGCCCAAGGTGCTCTGCCTTTACTACTAGAATTTGCGGAGAAAAATGGTCCGGGGAAAAGAGCGGAGTGCCCCGCGGGGTCAGAGGACAGAGCAGGTTTTTCCGTTTGTCTCAGAGGGCCCCAGGGGCGCGCGGAAGCTGCTACCCGCTTTCGGGCAGGGTCAGGCAGCCTGACGCTGGCGCGGCTCCCGGCGTCGCGTCTGGGTGTCTCGGCGAGGCTGTTCTGACACGCAGGGTTGTTCCTCGCCGGTGCGAAGGCAAGCCGAGCATCCTCGCCGCAGGCAGGGCTGCGAGGCCCCGGCACTGGGTGGCTGGTGCCGGAGGGGACACAGGAGGGGACACGCGGCCTGGCAGCCCGCGCGCATTCCTTCGACGCAACTCCCGATGGCTTTCATCGCTTTCACTCGCGTTGGGGAAAGCCACAAAAAGCGTGGTTTTACCTCGAGGAGCGCCTCTGTTTCCAGCCGGGGGGAGGCCTGACAGCTGACATGACAGGCCAGCCCAGCCGAAGGGCTGCCACAGACTTTCCTGCCTTAAAACCCGCTCGGTTTGTACCGAGCCCCCCGCGCTTGCCCTGGGGGTGCTTTTCCCGTGGAGACTCCGGGGTTTCTTTCCAAGCTTGTGTTGCTGGAGCGTGTATGGAGTACACCAGGTGTTTCTGTATGTTGGCCATTTGTTCTTACCGATGTCCGATGGGAGTGCGCATGTCTGTGAATGACTAGAAATGCATGGGCATGAACTACAGCCAAACGGATTTTCTCCAAAAACCGTTCTAAATGAATTGGGGGAAGAAAAAATGAAACAAAACAAAAAAACAAAAAAAAAAAAAAGACAAAAAAAAAAAAGACAAGAAAAAAAAAAAAAAGAACCCAAAAAAGAGATTGCTAGCAAAGAAAACGAAACGTAAGGCTAGTGTGGAACCAGCACAATACTTCAATCTGGGAAAGGATTTTTGAGTCATTTAATTTTTTGGAGTGTATCCTAGAGGACTGGGGGGGAAGGAGTCCTGTACGTGTGTGCATGTAACAGCGGTAGCAAAGCCCCTGCCATTCCTGTTTCCTCCTGGAATGGAGATGACGGCAGCGATGCATGAGTGACTTAAAGCACGAACGTTGTTAACTCTTTTGTGTAAAGATGAGAGCTTAACTGTAAATTTTCTGATGCACTTTCTCCTTTCTCTGCACTGTTCATTGCCAGAACTCCAATAACAGCATGGTCATGGCCGGCAGGAAGGCTTGTGCTTCTGCTGCGCCGCGCTAAGCCGGGTTTCCCCAGCTCAAGCCCTCCTTCCCTGCCTGGGGCCAGGCTGCCGGCGGGGCTGGCGCCGCAGCTCCCTGCGCGGCCCAAATCGGGGCAGATCGCGCTGGAGCCGGGGGACGAACTCCGTCTCGGAGCCTGCAAAGAAAGCCCTTTTTCTGCCATGCCCGTTCTTGTCCTCCCCCCTGCCCTTCTCCCCCTCAAAGTCAACCTGCGAGATTTTGGGTTCCCGGGGCGCTCACCCCCCCGTGCGGGGCTGCTGCCCTTTGGGGAGCCCTCGCCTCGCGCCCCCTGCCCGGCAGGACACGTATAAGCAGCCGTGACCTTCTACATGACGGTCTTTTGCTACGGCAGAAGTAATTGTGCCATTTTTTCCCCAATTTTGACCCCTCCCTCCCACATAAGCGAAGAGCTTTAAGAGCTCGGGAATGGTTTTCCCAGGCGGCGGGCGATGCCCGTCGCACGGAGCCGCCGGCCCTGGGCAGCCCCACGTGGGGGGCGAGGGGGATGCTCCGGGCGGCGCTTCGGCTCCCCCCACCCCCCGAGGCAGAAACGCGGCAGGATTTCTGCTCGTCCTCACGAGAAGGTAGGGCGAAAAAAAATCTCTTCTGAAGCTGGCAAAGCAGGAAGTCTGGAGCCAAGGCTAAAATCACGAAAGCATCCCAATCGTGAATGAAGAGTGACAAGAAAATACCTTGCCCATATTCTAGCAGGTAAATTATTTCATAAGCTGCAAATTCTTCCCCGAAGGCCCATATGAATTTTTAATTGCGGCCTTAGCAGGGTTTTGTACGAGGGGGTTTCACGCTACCGTGTTAAGCTCTTGTTGCTTTTCCCGGTAGCGCTCGGTCTCGGAGAGCGAGTTTTACTGCAGCCCAAAGCTGCGCCGTGCCCGAGCGCTCCTCGCCTCGCAGGTCTCGCCAGACCCAACGGCACGCCAGGAAAAAGCCTCCGTACTCTCGGCGTTAGCGTTACCGAGCGGCTCTGCCTGCCCAGCTGCCTTGCCTTTGGAAAACGCCCTCTTTAAAAGTGCAACTAACAGTAAATACGTTCCTAAATATATTTCACGGAGGCAGTCCTTGGGGCGATTGAATAAAACATCACAAAGCTCTCTGCACGTGCTCCGGTTTCTGTGCGGGGCCCCGGAATAGGCAGCATAAAACGGAATCCCTAATTGCTTATTTACAGCTTGGTACGAAAGAGAAAATTGGCTTTTCCTTAAAAACTGGAGGTAGCTGAGGGAGCGGCCCAAAGCAGAGTCCCCGCGGCACGGGGAGAGGGGAGCCGAGCGCCACGCCGGCATTCCCGCGTGGACCAGGAGTCGCGGCAGGCTCGGAATTCCTTCGGAGCCGAAGGGAGAGGAAGGGGCTCCGATAGCGGGTATGGAAGTTCAACGAGAAAAGCCAAGAAGTAATGAACCGCATGTTTAAGATGCCTCGCACCAGGCTTTGGTACTGTTGGGCGGCATTTTTAAGGATACCGGGTGGAGGCAGAACTGAATTGCGGAGCTGTTAAATTTTCTTTTGAGAAAGCCTTCATAAAAGATGCAACGTTGCCCCTTTTCATTATGGAGAAAATGCAGTTGCTTTTAAGCGAGGGAAGAGGGAAGCCTCTACAGAAGCAATCTGGGAGAGAGAAAAGTTGCAGGGCTCCTCTTCGGAGCCCAGCCTGGCACGTCCGGTGCTTCTGTGAGTCAGCGGAATTACATTTAAAAATTGTATTACAGTAAAAAAGGGGAGCGCCCTGAAATCCGGGAGCGGCGCACGACCAGCCTTCTTGCTATTAATCTAAACGCCTTCCCGCTTTAGGAGATAATTCCGCCTGTAGCTTCCGGGTGACTTGATGGATTTTAAACACCGTCACTGAAAAGGAGTTTTATTTTTAATGTGAGAGAGAGAGAGAGAGATAGCCTGCTGCTTTCGATGGGGACAGCCTCACATCCACGACGCCGCGTTAACATCTCGGCTATTTAGCAGAACGTCAATGTTTTTAGCGGTCGGCGGGCCCACGCCGCCGGGTTTCCCAAGAGCCGGTGACGGTGCTGTCCCTCCAGGGCAAATATTAAACCAAACAACATTTTCAAAATAGAAAATAATGGCTTTCCAGACAGCGTCAGCTGTCTTTTGGGGTTGGGAAAGCGTGCCTCACCTAACTGCTTTATCAGCTTTGAGGACAGATCCTTTTTCCGTAGATGCATCAAATTGGGGAAATTAAAACAAGAGGTTTTGTCAGCTCTTTTTTGCAGAAGACGCAGCCTGCAGTTTGCACGCACAGGTGCCCCGCGGTATGGAAGCGCGATCCGCAGTATTCACTAATTGATACGTTGCCCGGCTTGTCAACATTTACCAAAAGACGATTGAATTTGGGGGGAAATTGGAAGAAAATTGGACATTGCTGTATGCCTTACAGAACCTAAATTGAACTGGGCTAAATTGGGAGATTGCCCCCCGCGATGACTAAAAGACAGAGTTTGGGGGTCTTTGCCTGCTGTTATGAATGAGTGGCTTTGGCTCCATGTTTTGTGTGCCAACAGTGTAGACTGAGGAATGTTTCTGTCTGTAATAAAGGAAATTATTGCAATTCTGTCATACGAGTTCCCCTGCCCGCACGGGCAGAAGATGGCAAGTGATTGACGCATTCTGTTTTTCCCCCCCAAGAAATGTCATCCTCGGTTCTTAAGTGTGTTGTTTTTTTGTCGCTCGAGAAACACAGAGAAAAATGAGTTTGTTTTTACTTGTAAGGCTTTACTCAGTTGCCCAATTCGGCAGAGGAGCTGGACTATGGGGATCTCTCAGGTAAGGGCTAGTACGTAGGTACACCGCTGCTCTTCTTCCCTAGCTGCTGGTTCCACTCTGATTTCTGCATCTTGGCCATGTCGCATTGTATAGTTGCTCTGGTGTAGCCGTTCTCCCACGCACGGGCTGGCAGCTTGGATGTCCGCTCTTTCCCCGTGGGATTTTCCACCCCGTTTTTGGTTTTGGCACCCATTTCTGCGGCAGCCTTGCAAAGGGGGCGGGAGGGCGCGGAGCGGGGAGACGCCGGTGCCGGTGCCCTCCCGGCTGCTCGGCCGGAATTTTTTGAACGCTGGATTTGGAGACGGGTTGAGCTGAAACTGGATGTTGGTCAAACACCGGGCTCCACCCCGTTGCGTGAAACCGCCTTTAAGAAAGCGGCGGGCGCTACGTCTCGGCTGCGTGGCGGTTTCTCATAGTAGGAGTATCGGTTTGGGGGTAAAAAAGGAGGTTTCATCGGCAGAGGCCGAGCCAAGTAAATGGTTTGAACCTCTTTTTATCCACGCTGGACTGAAAGTTACATAAATACCATAAATAACGTCCTCGTAGCTGGTCCTTGCGAATTAGCGCTAATCCAGATAAGAACTGAAAGCATCTTCAGAGGACGCAGTTGGTATATTCAAAGAGGGGTCGTCCCAGCGCTGCAGATGTCGTAAACCTCTGATCCTCCTGTTTTGCCAGGGTCTTCCTAAGCGTTTTTAGAAGTTGGGGTGTTTTTTTTTTTTTTGCTCCTGTTTGTCAGAGCATCTCCGCAGAGGGGGGTTGTGGGGCCGGGGGCGGAGGAGCCCACTCCCACCCTGTCCCCTTCGGGGGGCGGCGGGGCAAAAAGCAAGGCCAAAAAAAGCCAAGCCCCGAGTCCTCACCTCGCTCTGTCAAATGCTTGCCTTTGCTGTGATCGAGTCAGCGGCATCTCCTCCTGTAAGCCACTATAGGTATGCTTTGGCCAAGAGGTTAGAAACGATGGAGTGATGCAGTGTGTCTTCTAACTCCTGAGCCATACTAATAATTATTGTTGCAGGCCTGGGCCAGATCTCATAGGTAAGAAGCACTAGGTGTCGGTCAAATATTATCGCTGTGTGGATGGGAAGTAATTGTTTTGCTCTGATAAGCTGCATGACTATTTTAATTTGTATTTTTTAAAGAAAAATGCACTTTCTGGTCAACAAAGAGAAGAACGGGAAACGATTCCCCCACGGAATTCCCCAAAATGGGTGTCTGCCAGCAGCCCTGCCTTCCCCTCGGGTGCCGCGGTGCCGGCCACGGAGCAGCTGTGGCTGTGCCCGGTGGCCAGCGCCTTTTCCCCGGTGTACAGCTCCGTGTTCCCGTTTTTCTGAGTCTTGTGTGCAAGCGAAAGTCTCCCCCGAGCTTTGCAGGAAGCAGCGCGGGCGCCGCTGCCGCAACAGCCGGCAGAGGGGCGGGCAGCCTTTGTGCGCCGCCAGACACCCATTTTGCAGCATCCGTCTTGGCTCCTGATTTTTTATTATTTATTCCCGAAGAATCTCAAAAGTTTGCTTGTGGCTCTCTTGGTTACCTGTGGACTCCCAAAGGGTAATCGTGCCCGGCCAAATACGCCGGTGTCACTGGAGAAAGGGCCCCCGGGCCGGTCTGTCCCCGTCCCGTCAGCCGTGCCCAGGCTGGGGGGCCACGGCATCGGGTTTGATTAACTCACCCAAAGCTGATCAGCACCTTTGCTCCGGGGGGCTGCTGCTGAATCCGGGGCATCCCCCTTGCAGACGGGGCTGGGCAGGCTGGGGCTGTCAGAGGCGGGGGTCCAGGGGGGTGCCGGAGCCCAGCTCTCCGTCGGGAGCGCTCCGGGTGCCCCCGGGAGTACGGGGGATGCGGGGGTGCGTGCCCGGACGGCGGTGCGGGGTGCTGCGGCGGTGTTTGCTCAGTCTGCTGTTCCTTGCAGGTACTCCTGTCCCGCTAAACGCTTCACCGGAGGCTCTGCCAACTGTGCAATTAAGTAATGCATCCCTTGCCTTCCGCCCAGGTAGCCAGCTTCCNCCCCGCGGCTGCTGGTCCCGCAGCCGCTCTCGGCGGCCCCGCGGGGCTGGGGAGCGCGGGCGAGCTGCTGGGCGGCCGGGTGTGCGTACGGGGGCACGGACAGGTGCGTACGTACGTACGGGCTGCTGCGTGCGCCGAGCGTGAGGAGCCGGCTCCCCGGCCGGCACAGCTGTACCCCGGTCCCCTGCGGTGCCCGGCGCCCCCCCGCTCCCGGTGCACCTCTGGTACAGTGGCCAGGTGGCACCCGCGCGTCGGGTTTGATGAACTCATCCAAACCCGAGCGGCACCTTTGTTCGAGGGGGCTGCCGATGAATCGATGGCCAGCGGGGCTCCCTTTTCCAGCAGGGAGGAGGCTGTGGGAGCAAGCGATAGGCATTGAGCACCTGTCGGAGGGTTAAATTTATTAAAACGAAGGGCATTATTTTTTATGAAGCCACCTTGAAGTGGGTCACTGAAGGGGAGCTTGTTGATTGAAGAAGGATGAACTCCTCGAATTTCTCTGGCTTAAATTAGCCCAAACTCAATTACAATACGACAAACAGGTTAACGCTGCTCTTTAACGGTCCGTCAATAAATTAGAGCAGGGGTGGCGCGCTCACCGCCGCGCCGGCGTAATGGGTGGCGTTACTGCTCCTCCCGCCGTGTTCCGGCGGCGAGCCCTGGCCTCCCACGTGGCGGGGAAGCGCTTTGTCGTNCCCCCCACCAGCCCCCACTTCTCCCCCTGCTCTGTTGTTTGGAAAACTCCGTCCCGCCAAAGAATTAACGGCTGTTTCGGCGGGAAGGTGTTAGTTCTAGCTTTAACTTTCCTACCTGGCAGCAGAGAGGAATAGTTGGCTTTTCCGGTTGCTCAGAAGCAGGCAAGTGACTTAAGGGCATTGGTAGCCACGTCGTCACCAGCAGGGACGGGTGGGAGCTTAAGTCACGGTGGTGTGTTACTTATTTAATTAACTAAACTGTAACGGGTGGAAGGAAAGCTCGCCAAGTTCAGAATTCTGCGAAGCAACTGATGTAGGTTTCCGTTCCCCTCCGGTGGTGCAGGTGTGAGGGTAACGCGGGAGGCACGGTGGCTGTCGACGGAGTTAGTGCCTATAAACTTCCACACGCACGCACAGGTTCAGCCCGTGCTGTCCCACATCAGTAGCTCGAAGTTAATTTTCACCCAGAAACAGGAGAAAAATTTTTGTGGGATCGCAGCGAGAAATCCAAATGTGCCAAAATTACCGTCTATGCTATGTTTTCACAAGAAACCTCCATCGGTTTTCTGCTTTTACAGCAGAAGGGTGCGCAGAACAAGCTCAGGGCTGGTCGGAGGTACCCCAGAAATATCCCAAAACGTCGGTCTGCCAAAGGAAAGGCAGGCAGGAGGGCGAGGAGCGAGGACGGGAGGCAGGAGCACCCACGCAGCAGGCGTCCGGTGAGAACAGAGTGGCGGTGGGAGAGGTGGCGTCTCCAGGTCCTGCCCCCGGCTCCGGTACTGGGAGACGGAGACGCGTGGTGGGAAGCAGGGGGGGCGCCCCCAGGGGAGGCGGCGAGGGACGCTTTGGGAGCAGGAATCATCCCGGGAATGGCGCTGCGGATCCCAAACCTGGCTTTTCCAGCTTCACAGCGCCCGCTCCCGAGAACTCGGGGAGCACTGGAGCTAAAACTAAAGTGGTTTGAGCCTCAGAGAGTTCAGAGGGGGGATAATTGAGATTTAAACCGCGGGCCAGCAGAGCCAGCCAGGTCCGGTCTAGGCTTTCCCTTCATCTTGAGAAGCTGCCGCTTAAAAAAGAGTGGAAGCTGGAATATGCATAGATACATACAGATATATTTTAAAGCCTCATTAAAAAGAGAATCAAATGGAACGTTTTTATTGAGTGGATGGGAGGAGGAAAGTCTTCCATCTGCTAAACCTCGCTGTAAGCGCTTGACCCACATTGTTCGGAGGATGCTGCTAAAATCTGCCAGCTTTTTTGTACTCTTGAGCCAGGCCACAGAAAGCTATTTTTAAACGATTCCCTATGCAAAAATGTTAGGAAATTGAGGTCGGTAATACATTTATTTTTTAAAAAAGTCTCTTCCCCCCCAAAATAAAAACCCCACATAGCCATGAACTGGGAGGTTTAAAACGCAGGTGTCGGTTGACGGTACTTCCGTGGCAGATAAGCAGCTAGCCGTCTGCTGCGGGTCGCCCTGGCTCGCAGTAAGTGCCGTTAGCGTGGCGTTAGCGCGGTGGCGAGGAGGAGCCAGCCACAAATGCCTTTCTCTCCTGTCTACCTACCATTTCGTGAGTCGCGCTTTTTGTTAAAGGAAAACTTCAGGCTTGGCCTTCAAGTGGTGTAATCTCTTTTCTGTTGATTGCATGAGCAGTTGATTACGAGAATAAGCCAAAACGGATTTAAAGCCGCCAAAGTCTCTTACTGGCCACCACTTGAAGTGGGACTAGAGTGCTCTCTGCTGCTGCGTACAGAGCTGCGTCTCGCGCAGAGCACTTCGAGCTCCATCAGGCCAGATTTCGGCATCCCTCTAACGCCGGGCACAACCGGACTGTTCCCGCAGGGGAGGCTTCGCAGNCATTTTTTTTCCCCGCATCTCTGCAGTTCTCCCGAGTGGATTGTACCATTATCGCTGCAAGTTTTCCTTTAAGGTGCTTTGGCGGCGGGCAAAGCACCCCCTCCCGCGACACGGGGGGCAGCCGAGGCGCCCCGGAGCCGCGCGTGTTGGTGGCAACACGCAGCGGTGTCTGCACCTCGCCGTCCCCTCCCCGCCCTCCTCCCGCTCCCAGCCCTGAAAAACCCACCAGCAAACCAGAAACAAACCCCTAGTAGAAAAAATTCTGCCTGCTCGGTTTAAAGGCCAGCGTGCTCCGATATATATTAACATCTTAATGGGAAAGCTCTGCGTGTATACATTTACTGCTCTCTGACAAGAAGGAATTAAATGTCAGAAGGATTTGTAGCATCCATAATTGAATTGGTGCTGAGAAAAGCAAATCTTAAGGAAGAATAACATATTAGGATTAGCAAATAATGTGGCATTTTGTCAGTTCCTGCCATCTCGTCTGTTCCCTCTTCAGTAATAAAGTTGTGATTTCTTTTCTCATCATAGATATGAAGCAGGAGTGGCTTTTGTGAAGCGGAGACAGCATCTTAAAGCAGTTTTAAGGTCAAGGCTCTCTTTCTTGGCACAAATGCGGGGAGTTATCCCTTGCTCCACAGACCCGACACTTTACTTTTAATTGCCAAAGAAGTTGTGAGTGACAGAAAACGAAGTGGCGGCTCCCGTGCTGGTGGCGTTCGCGGTGCTTTGCTTGGAGCAGTGTCCAGAGCTGCCGAGGGGGGGTCCGTGGGCCGGCGGCCCCCAACTCTGCCCCGTCCTCGGCGCCCGTGGGCAGAACCGGGACCTGCTGTGGAGCAGGTGGAGTTTGCGGAGACGCGGGAGCTGAGGAGGTGTGGAAGGAGGGCTACCCGGCAGAGGGAATGGCGTCCCGCTGGAGTGGCTTGTGCGGTGGAAGAGCCGTCCCTGGAGAGTTTCGTTTAAGGCTTGGAGTAGGAAAGCGGCGTTAGCAGTGCCGTGGGCATGGCTGGCTTTGCCGGGGGATGGTGGTCCCCGGCCTCTCAAGGTGTCTTGTGCTTACTTCCCTGCCTAAGTAGAAGGAAAAATACGCGGCGGGCCTAAAAGAATGTCAAATATTCGAATTTTTCTTTAGAATTGCAAGTAGTTTACCTGTGGAGAGCAAGTCGGTGCCGCGTGGGAAAGATACGAGGCGGATTTAGTGTTGATGAGTCTTTTCCTGCCTCTGAATGTGGCATCTCTGCTGAAGACGGACCTTCTGGCAGTGTCACCTCGGGGCCAGGGACGGTGGCGGGGGAACCCCTCGCTGGCGGGCGGTGCTGCCGCGGTTGCGGGTGTCACTCCCGGGGCATCGACGTCCCGCGCAGCCGCACCGGGTCCCCCCGAGCCTCCCGTCACTGCCAGCCTCGTATACACAGAGACAGAGCACCGTGTAAGTCAGGGTGCGCTCCCGCTGCCTCGCCGGCTGGCTGTGAGATGGTTCGCAACCATCCGAGGCTTCCTCGGGATGTATTTTAATGTTCGTGTAGTGTGTAAGCTGGAAGATGAACTATTTAGCCACACACATAATAAAATAAACTTGCGGCTGGCACTCCACGGAGGTCGCCTTTAACAGAAATAATTAAGAAAAATGGCCCTGCGTGTCCCAGCGGACGCAGTGGGATGAATTAACTGCTCTGGCCAGACCTGTTTGCTTTATGCCAAAGTCCCTTCTCTGGGAAGGGCTGTCTCCCTGCTCCCGCCTGGATGCCGATGGCGGGGACGCGGGGGGACGTTGGGGTGCCGTGGGTCGGTGGGAACGGGCTGCCCGGAGGAGCCCAGCGACCCCCCGTCAGGCCTCCTCTTTCCTGAGCTTTAATTTATGGTGATTAAGAGAAAATGGCTCTTGATGCAAAATCCTGCTCTAAGGACATTATAGAGCCGTAACTCCGTGTCTTTATTCCCCTCAGCTCTTCCAGATGTCAACCAGACATTCATCCTCCCAGTCCGGGATGCTGCTGTCACCTCCCTAGTGCAGTCGTGTGGAACTGGGTGCTAAGTTTCTAAAAAAAAAACAAAAACAACCACTTAAAAACCAGAGTGGAGCTTGTCTAAAGCAGCTGCTCCAGCGGATGGGCCGGGTTTGTTGCTTTGCGGAGAGTAAATCTTTCCAGGCCCGAGGTGAGGGGCGCAGGGAGCAGGCTGTCTCCGGGCAGCGCTGCCCGGGATGCCCGCGATTGCTGGGTTTCCCCAGGTTCCGTCGCGGGCAGGCGGCAGCGGCTTTGCCCCGGCGCGGCGGGCCGCTTGGCCCGTCCCTGTGCCGCGTCTCCGACGGCGAGCGGGGCCGGGAAGCGTTGAGAACGCGGTCTGCTGCCGCCGGAGGCCGGACAAAGCGTCCCTCCTTCTCACGTGCTCCCGGATCGCTCTGGCACGCTCTTCCCACAGGGAAACGACTCGGATTTATGCGATGTGGCAGCGAATGCTTCTGGAATCTTTGTTTCTTGCCCTGGGCTTTAGCTCGTCAGAGGGGCTGTTGACAAGGACCCTCTGCCTGCGGCGCTGGGAGGCCGCTGGCTGTTGTGTCCCGTCGCGTCCGCCTTGTGCCGGCCTTGTCCCGGCTCAGCCCAGGACCCCGCTGCCGGGAGTTACTCGAAGAAGCGCTCAAAGGCTTTTTTTCTCAAATTGTTTTAATTACAAGGCGCTTGACGGTGCTCTCAGTCACGAGTTATTTACCTAGGTCCCTCGGTCCTTAATCTTGGAGCAGAATTGGAAATATCGATAGAAAGCGTAAATCCCGGGCTGCTGCTGGAAAGCTTTGTATCAGGTTTCAGCTCAAAAGAGCACCATTACCTTTAGCTGTCACGGATCTGTACGCTTGATCGATAAACTTCAAATATTATTAGAGGTGGAGGCTTCAGAGATTTGCTCTGTTCTTTGGAGGGAGACGGAGATAAATCTTTCTTAAAAATTGACTTGCATTTGCACTCTCAGTCTTCCTGGTAAAATGCATTTCTCTTAGGTGCCTGGGCAACTGCATGCGGGACAGATTTATAGGCCATGTGCTTCTTGTAGTGAAAGATTTAAATGGTAAATCCTTCACATATGACTTCACAAATCATGTAAAGTTAAAAGATTTTTACCGTTTCTGTTGCTGCTGTGCTTAAATTGTAAGGTATGGCCAGTAAATCATTTTAATGGAGGTGTCGCGCTCGACTCAATAAAAAAAAAAGAGACAATGGTTTAGCTTCTATTCCAAAATGTTAATGTATTAATCAACGGGAGAATAATTGTTTTTTACTACGTTATAAATCTCGGTTGCCATTAGGATTGCAGGGAGGGTTGATGTAGCTGCGTTCTTAAATTAAAATTGTTTACACTGCTATACATTCATTTTACACGGCCATAGCTCATCCTGGGTTCATTGCGGAGTTGTTCCTCCGCCAAATAAGCCATTCCTCTCCCGGGTGACGGCCTCCTCAGGGAGAGGCGCTTATGAAAGACGACTAATTGCCTGGTGAGGAGTTAAAGAAATGAAATAAAGCGGTTGGAGGCACCGTACAATTATTGCTCGCTCTCTGCTTCTGAAGAGGTCCTCACAGTCTGAGTCAGGAGGTCGTGTCTTCCGACGTGGAGAGCTGCGCTGAAGAGCAAAGGTTGTGTTTCCCGCTGGAATGGTGTTGGGCTGGGGGAGAGGCTGGCTGCAGGCGCGTTGACCATGCTGGGCTGGTTGGGTTGTGGTCGAGGAGTTGGTGGGCTGAAGTTGAAATGTTTCCAGCAGGGCGCTCGTTAATGATGTTTCTCCAGAGCTAACGATTAATGTTCCCATATTGAGCTACTATTGGCTGTGCCCCCGTCCCCCCGGGGAGGTTGAAATTTGGGGAGCGTTCTGGGGAAATTCCCCAAAAGACGTACCCACCACCAGCTCCATCTCTCCTCTCCCAGCTGTCTTCCACGCGCGTAGTCGTAGTGCTGCTGCTTATAGCCGAGAACACCTTGTGAGTCCAGCCGCCAGATCAGTTCAGCTTTGGGCGCCGTTCCGCTGCCCGAACTCATCTGCCTAGATAGCTCCGTGCTTTACCCCTTTTCCTTCTGAGAGCACAAGGGTGGCTTTTCCCATCTGAGAGCAGCTGCAGCCAAACCCTTCAGAGCGCATCGTAATAAGTCCCGAATTCTTATTCCTCTTCTGATCTCAACAGATTCTCGTGCAGGTGAGGAAGGGGCCATTCGGAGCGTGGACCATGCGGTGGTTGGTGGCGTCGTGGCCGTGGTCGTGTTTGCGATGCTTTGCCTGCTCATCATTTTAGGGCGATATTTTGCCAGACATAAAGGTAAGACAAAGACCGAAACGGGAAGAAGAGAGGAGGTGGTACGAGCTTCCCCTTGCTCGTGGTGGGCTGTCCCATGGGAGAGACCCCCCCTTGGTTGCCCTGGAAGGATGTCTCCCGAAGGGCCTTTGGGAAGGGGACAAGGAGGAAGGCTGGAGCAGCCCGTGGATGTTCTGGGCACCGGGGCTCAGGGCAGGAGGACGGTGGTTGACGCCAGACAGTGCCTGAATCCGGCGTGCCAGCGCCGAGGCCGGCGGGTGGTGGTACCGGGGGAGGACCTTCCCTTCCGAGGCATGGTAGCAGCAGGGTGCCTGACAGACGAGGTCCGTTCTCTTTCTGGAGCAGCAGTTCACGTCACGGGGCACGCTGAGCTCTTCTCCAAGAGCCCGCGGCACCGCCTGTGACAGTGCCGGGTAGTGGAGGCAATTAGTGCGAGTAGTGATGCACAGAGCCGCACAGCTCGGCTCATCCCCGAAGCTTGCAGCCCGCGCCTCGGCACGCAGCCCCCAACGGGAATTTGGAGGGCCCTCTCCAAAACCCAGTTGACCTGAGCTAATACATGTGCCACGGGAGCTTGGGTTTGTGTAAAACGGTCCATTTTGGGAACTCGTTGCACCTTCCAGAGCAAATCGAACCCCCCGCCCCCCGAATTTGAGCGATCCCCTGTGTACGTGTTTGTACGAAGGAGTTGGTGTTAACTGGGGCTTATGTAGTACGTGTGGAAAAGCTGACAGAGGATGAGAGGCTGGTTACGGCCGCAGCCGGGATGGAGTGAATAATGTTGAGAAGAGAGGAGGAAGGGAAAAAAAACCCCCACAAAACTAAAGCACACTAGGGGAGAGGGAAAGTGGAGATGAAAGGTTTCTCTCCTTTAAGTAACGCGTATAAAACGCCATTTTACCGATACGGGTGTGCTTCTGAGAGGGGGAAATAGCTGTGCCCTAATTTCTGCTCCGAGTCAGACAGCGCAGAGCGGGACACGCCGTCGCGTGTCGGAGCGGGGACGGGGGTGCCCGGAGCGTGGTCGGTCCTGGGGGTCTCCGGCCCCGGCCACTCCCGAGGAGCAGGAGCAGGGAGCTCCGCGCCGGGCGGCAGCAGCCCTGCTCCTTCCCGGCACTGGTTTCCCGTGCCCCAGCCTGGTATTTTCATGGTTGAGGTGGTTTTTTTCCCTTTCCGCTCGCGGCTTCGTCGCGCGCTCAGCCTCCCGCTTGCCTTGCAGGTACGTACTTCACTCACGAAGCCAAAGGAGCAGACGATGCGGCCGACGCAGACACAGCCATCATCAATGCAGAGGGAGGGCAGAACAACTCCGAAGAAAAGAAAGAGTACTTCATCTAGAGCAGCCTTGGTTTCTATGAGGTGTCCAACCGTGGACGGTTACTACTGGCCCTATTTAAACGCTAAAGAGACAGCGATATTGGCAGTTGCAACCAGCTTGTGTCTTTTTTTTTTTAACGAAAAGAAAAAGCAAATGGGTGGAGAGCGGTGAGGCTGGGAGGGTCCGGGATTTGCTGTGTAAAAATATTCCTCGTAAAGTACACTCTGCTGTTCGACACCTCAGTTCGTTTGGGTTTTCTTTTTTTGGCCAAGTCCAGCTTGGATTTAGTTTAGTGAAGTCATTTGCAGAAGATTCTGTGCCTTGTTTAATTTCTGTTCGTGGGGGTCGGGGGGAGGCTGGGAAGAAGAGGGGCTTCTGTGCGTTAGTTCCCTTCGGGTTTCTGTGGCTCTTCGTTTCCCCGTTCCCGGTCCCTTTTGGAGTTGCCTGCTGGGACCCCTTGGAGTAGGTGGCTTTCTCTGAAGGTGTTTCTCTTTCTTTTTCTCTTCACCGTTTCCGTTCCGAACTCGAGCTCATCGGAGGAGAACCAGCACATTTTAGATTTCGTAGTTCGCAGTTCAGTGTGCCCATCTCCCATCCCCCTCTATCGTCCTCAAGGCTCGGATAACCGAACGACGAGAACCCCTTGGTGGCTGCCCGTGTTCCAGGTGCCTGCCGTGCTGGCGACCAGGAAAGGGGCTGGAGCTCGGCAAAGGCGCTGCTCGGCCGCGGGGAAGCGGGACGGGGGGGTTCCCCCCGGAGGGATGCTGAGCCCGTCTCCCCGCCGTGCCGGGGACCGCTGCGTCCCGCTGCCGGGGGCCGGAGGAGGCAGAGCCCCCGGCTCCAGCCGTCCTCTCCCGTCCCGCCGCGGCCACGGGTGACGCGTCCCCCCCGGCGCTGGAGCCGAGCAGCCGGACCAGCCAAACTGCCTTTTTTCTACCCGCTCAGTCAAACGTGGGAATTCGCGTTAAAACGCCAGTGCTAACTGACTTACAAAGCCATAGGTGAAAAGGAGAATGTAGGTAAATTAGAATCCGCAGTGACAGGTAGCCGACCGCAGTGAGAAGACGGTATTAAAATTATATATGCTTTTTTGGTGAGTAATCTTGGATTTCGAGCGGTACTTTTTTTTACTGTGTTTGTGTGGAAAACGTATGCTGATTTATTTAAGGGAAACATTAATCTTAGCATCAGGTTGGGGGTTTTTTCAGGGGTTTCGGGGGAAGCGTTTTCGTGCGTTTTGGTTTTGGTGGTTTTTGTTTTTGTTTTTTTTTTTTTTGATTGTTGTTCTTGGCAGAACCATTACAATGCGGGAGCCCTGTGGGAACGGGATGGCCTGACGGCAGAGCGCGAGCCCATTCTCCGGCAGTCTTCTGTCTTTCCCCCTTTCACGAGAAGAACCTCGCCGAAAACACCCTTTGTTTTTTCCCCGAGCAGATTTTGTCGAGCGCAGCTCTTTTCTGAGCCTTCAGCCCCATTGCCACCCCGCGTCCCGGCGAGAAGCCGCCGGCGCGGGGGGGCCGGGGGGCTTTTTCGGTACAAAGGCGCGCGGGGGCGGGATCGGCAGCCTGGTTTTGAGCAGCCCATCTTTGTTTTGGAAGTGTACAGTAGTGCAGTGTTACCGATGTAACTTTGACTTACGATGTTGACATGTCTCAGGTTCATGTGTTTTGATTGGTGTTTTCCGTCTCAGGTAGATTGCAAAATTTCGGCCCCACACATTGGAAAAGAAAAAAAAAAAAAAAAAAGAAAAACAGGATAAAAACCAGGAAATTACGAATTTTAGTTGTATATCGGTTTATGTATTTTTTCTTCAGTATACAGTGCACTGTTTGAAATGTATTGTTGAGTATTACTTTGTACAGCTTTAGATCATTAGGACTTTGAGGCGTGAAGAAAGAACAACCTTGTTTAAAGGCGTATTACAAATGAAGGAGGCGGAACCGATGCTAAACAACCTTGTTCTTTATTCACCCGGCCTTTTCATTTTTTCCCCTTAGGCCAGTTCTGTTTTAAGGTGTCCATGGAAGATGTGACGATGTAAGAAAATACATATCCATCTGTTCCCATTCACATTTTGTATTGGTTCATGTATACCATTTTTACAAAGGAAAAGAAGTACTATAAAATATCTGTCTTCTTAATAAAAAAGAATTAATGTTACAAAACCCCGGCTCGTTTTGCACTCTTTGTGCCCTGCCGCGACAAGAGACGATAACGGGCCGTCGTCTCGCGTGAGTTCGTCTGCGGGCTGCACCTTGCCGTGAGCTCGCTCCGATCGCCTCTTCCCGCGCTGGGTACCTGCCGTGGTGTTTTCTTACGGAGAACATGGACCTGTGGCTGGTATTTCAACCTTCCCGAGCAGCTGGGGGCGGGGGGCGGCCCCGTCCGCAAGCTTTGAACAGCAGGCAAGTATTTCAATGCTGCGGTGGCAGGTGAGCGTTGAACTACGCGCCCCCCTCCGCCCCGTTCCGATCTCCAGTGCCGTTCTGGCTGTTGTCAGGTTTTCTTGCGTCTCCCTTTAAAACGCTGGGGGTTTCAGAGTCGTCGTGTGGGATGTCGGTTCGCCTGGGAACACCCAACCCCAGTGAAACGTACCGCCGGGAGGAATCGGCTTCGCCACCGCTCGCCCTCAGGGGAGCCATCCCCGATCCCGGCGTCCCTTCCTCCTCCCGCGTTTCCCTTCGCCGCCTCTCCTGAAATGGGGTTACGAGGCAGCTGCAGCGCCGAAATTAGAAGCATCAATCTTTTATGTTTGGGACAAAGGAGGAGGAGAACAACGATGGCTTGCTGCTGAGGAGCTGCTACCGAGAGAGAGACGCTGCCGTAGTGCCCGTGAGGAGCCGCGCGGACGGGCTGGGGCTGCCCGGCCGCTTCTCATCACGGGCCTGACAAGGGGCTGGGAGCTTTTCCTGAGGCTCCGATCCCATTTTCTAGGTGGCGGTCGGGGATAACGCCCGCTCCCGCGGCACCCATTGGGAACGGCGCTCCCCCCCGGCTGGGGGGCAGCAGCGATGGGGGGGATGCCGGCCCGGGGGCCAGACCTTGTGGGTCTGCACCTCGTCGCCCGGTGAGCGGAGCGCCGGGAATGCGGCGTATGGGGGGTCAGAGCGAGCCTGGGCAGCGCGGCTCAGCCCCTGCGCTCGGCCAGGCCGTAACTCCGGGGGGTCGGATTTGCCAGCCCTTCGCGGCAGATGCCCTCCCTCGCACCCATTCCCCTCCTCCGGGTTTACGGTGTAATTGCAGTGCAGGGGGAAAGCCAAATTCCATCCCTCGGGCTAGTATTGTAACATCTGAATTAGTACAACTTAGAAAATAATTTCAGTCTAATGGCCCGTAAAAGTTTAAACCGGCCTTGTCCTGCTCCAGAAGGCAGCCGGGGAGGCATTCCCTGCTGTATGCCAGAGCTCTTCCCGTGGGCGTACGGTCAGCGGGGGGGCGTACGGAAAGGTGACTGCAGAGGGGGGAAGCTCCGCCAGCCCGCTGCTGCCCTGCCGCCTGCGACCCTCCGTGCTGAGCTTGGTCAAAGAAGTAAACTTCAGTTAAATAGATCAACTTCAGGGAAATAAAATAAACAAACTTGAGGCAAACAAACAAACTTTAGTTACATATCTAAACTTTAGTTGGTGTATTTTTATAGGAACAGCCGGGTCGGGGAGGGGGCAAGCAGAGGGGCGATGGCTTCCAGCTTGGGTGCTTGGCCGGTGCAGACCCGCAGAGCTGCCCCGGCGCAGGCACAGCCATGTGTAGCGGGCTGGGCCAGCTTCGCTGGCAAAAGCCACCAACGCCAGGTAAGAGCAGAGCAATCCCTGGCCGTACAGGCTCTCCTAGGGAGAACCCCTCGGAGGCGCCGCGGGATGGGGACCTTCGCAGCTCTGCTGCCGGCGGGTGCGGGCAGGCGGACCCCGTGCTCGCTCGGGTCAGACGTCTCCCCGTCCCCTGTGAGCCCCTCCGGGCTTCTCCTCGCCCCTCCTTGGCGCCGTTTCGCTCCCGCTCGCCAGCCTGGACGCGGCCGGACGGATGGACTCCCTGGCTCTGCCCCGCAAGAACCTGGCAGCGCCGCACGCGGTCGGGCTGCCGAGCTCTCCCAGCCCTTCTCCCTCCCAGCTCAGGCCTGCCTAATTAAGAGCGGGTTTAAGCCACGCGCTTCTGCCTATGACCCCCGCAACCCACGTTCTCCTGGCCCCGTTTCTTATCCTGTTCTGCGGGGCGGCAGCGGGAGTGCTGTAAGGAATAGACCTAGGGCAGTGCAGGTTGAATAGGAATAAAGAAGATAGCTAGAACAGAAAAGCAGAATCTAGATAGAAGGGGTCTGGATAGATGCAATTCGGCAGTTGCTCGGCCGGCAGCGGCAGAAATCAAAGGCCGGGGGGATCCGTGGGCGCTTGGCAGCCGGCGAGGGGTTTGGGAGAACGCTCACCTCCGGTCGGAAGGGGAACTGAGCCCCGGCAGGAGAGGGGGAGCGTTCGGCTGCCCCATGCGGCTTCGGTCCTGTCCGAGGTCTGTGCTGTAAGCGAGACCCGCTTCTGCCCCCCCCGTGTACCCCCCATCTAACGGCTTTGTGGAGCCGCTCGAGGCCGTCGCCCCGGGAAGGGGTTGACCCCTCGCTCCCCCCAGAATGGCTCCGCACGCAGAGACTCTCATGCCCTTCCGCACTTTGCTGGGCTGGAGTCTTCCTTTTCTGCTCCCATGTCGCTCCCCGCCAGGTGAGGGAGGTTTCCTCCGTCTCCGAGTACCAAGCGGGAAGGAGTCCCCGGTGTGGAAAAAGACCCCGAGACACGAAGTGCCGGGAAGAGCAGGGACAGCTTTAAGGACCTGCTAGCAGTTCCCGACGCTCCGTTTGACCCCGGGCGCTTTCTGGAAATCCCAGTTTCCTCTGAGTGGCTTAAACAAAGACGTGCCTCGTGCCCCGACAGAAGCAGTCCGGTCCTTCTCCTCTCCCCCAGGTCCCGCATGCTGGCTCCCAGCATCCTCTGGGATGAGCGCGGTTCCCTCCCCTTCCTCAACGCCACGCGGATCCCTCGCCGCCTTTGCTCCTCTGCGACCCTACCTGTGCAGCCCGGGTGTTGGCAGCTGGCTGTTAGCGGAAGGGATTTGGGATATAGAGCCTTCTGCTCGCGTACCCTGGGTTAAGCATCCCTCCCGGCGGCGCCGTCCCTGTCCTGGCAGCCCTGCCCTCTCCCTCCTTGCTGCGACAAGCAGGGCCAGCGGCGCCGGCATCACCTCGCCCGCCCTGAGCGGGCAGGCATGAAACGAGCACACGTGAGACATGAAGGTTGCTGGGAGTAAAGGGAATATTTGATCAGACGCCCCCCCTCTCCTCCGCACCGGGCTCGCGGCATCCCGGGGGGCTGGCACCTCGCTGCCCGCCCCGTTCCCGGCAGCGGTTCCGCAAAATGGCAGCAGCAGCGGAGTTTCAATGGGACGGGGAAGGTTTTCTCCAGCCTGCGCCTCTCCGCGTGCTCGCCTTCCTCTTCTCCCTCGCATCCCCCCTCTGCTCCATCCCCACTCCGCTGCATGTCTATGCCGGTGAAACGCTTTCATGTTCCCTTCCCCGTTGCCAGTGTCTGGGCCCTTTGTCTCTCACCGGGACGGGGGGTCCTGCCTGGTGCCCCCCTCGCTGGGGCGAAAGCCCGCGGCTCCGTCCTGCCTCTGCGGACGTGCCCCATATGTGTGCCGTGCCCCAGGCGTTCGTGTTCTGCAGGCTCTTCCACGCTTCCCAGCCCGGGCCCCGGCATCAACACCTGCTCCTAGAGTCCTTTCAACGAGTCCGGCGGAGCCACCGGTCCAGTGTGAGACTTCACACTACCCGGGATGATTCCTTTTTTCCCAGCATTGGAAAACAGCCTTTTAACACAGGAGCAAGCTGCAGCCCAGGCGCAGCATCCCAGGGATGCCATCCGCCCCACGGATCCCATCTATCCCCAGGATGCCATCCACCCCAGGGATGCCATCCGCCCCACGGATCCCATCTATCCCCAGGATGCCATCCACCCCAGGGATGCCATCCATCCCAGAGATGCCATCCACCCCAGGGATGCCATCTATCCCCAAGCCCCAGCCCAGGGCTGAAGCTGGTGGTGTTCCCAAAAAAGCTCCCGTGTCACAGGGAACTCGGTCCCAGCCGGGGGACAGGGTGCCCGAGGACCGCTCCGAGCGTGGCCGGGAGGCGCCAGCAGCCCCCGGAGCTCTCCTTCCCCGGCCGTCCCCGTCTGTAATCAGCCCGATTATGTCTGGATAATTTTCCCTTCTCTGGGTAATGCTGCTGTTGAGCAGGAACGAGGAGAATGGCAGTGTTTTTCTGTGACTCAGAAAAGGTGTACGTGGCCTTGATTGCAAATGAAAAATTAAGGCCCCGTGTCTCGCATTCATTCCTACTTGATTACACACCGGTACGTAAACAAATCTTCACCCTGTTGCCTGAGGGGTGTCAATGATCTACCTTTTCTTTCGCTTGCCTCTCCTCCAGCAAATCTATAATGCTTTTAATCTTCACCAGTCACTCTCCTCACTTTTTAAATGTCTAATTTGCTGCCGAGCGCAGCTCCGGTTCTCCCCGTGCTGCTGCCTTAACTCTCTGGCTCGTCTGTGCCCGATTGCTGGGATGGCGAGCCCAGGGAGGAGCCGCTGCTCTGGGGAGAGGGACCGGCGTGGGGGCAGAGGCTTCCCAGCATCGCGGTCCCAGGAGGGACCCCTGTGCACTGGGAGACGACCGCTTTGGCTCGGGCCACGAGCGGGCTGCTTTCGAGCCAGGCTTGACCAAACTTCACGGGTTCGTCTGCAAGCGCTCAGGCTCTTGTCAGCTCTTCCAGGGGCTGCTCGGGCTTGCCTTAGGGGTGCTAAGGTTTGGGGTGCTCGGAACTAGAGGCGGAGCCGGTGCTCTTCCATCAGCGGTGTCAGCTGCGCGGCGCTTCGGAACTGGGAGCACAGAGGTTCCTGTGCAGACCCACCGCAGCAACCCAGGTTTGAACGCTGCTGCTGCGATGGCACCTCTAAGGCCACCAGCCTGCCAAGCCCGGGCCGGGGCTACCAGCCGCGCACCTTTCTGGGGCGCACGTGGCCAGCACGGGGTTTGCAGTGGCTAGCGGGGGAGGCAGCTTGTTTTCTGCACACTTCAGGCAAACCGGCAGGATTGGTACGAGGGGAGGAAAACGGGGTTTCATGTCTGATGCGCGGCGCTTCCCAGGGGCAGCGAGTGCTCCCGGCCTTCCCCGGCACGGGAACAGCCTCCCCAGCGGCGTTAGCCACGGCGATGGGGACGCTGGAGCCACTCCGTGCCTGGCTGCCCCTGCCCAGCTGGGGCCAGTTCCCAGTTCCACACCTGCGGCTACTTAGTGCTCAGACCCAGCAGCCCCCGGGGGATGCAGCAGGAGGCAGGATGGGGCTGTGCAGGTAAGGGGTGTTTTTGGGGGGCTTGGGGTGTGCTGGTTCTCGGGGGAGGGGGCAGATATGGCCGGGGGTCTGTGAAGGCGTGGGGAGAGGCCCCCCCTGTTTATCAGGTGCCTGCAGCCCTTTGGGGATTGCGTTTGCCTGTGGCTGTGCTGCAGCAGGGGGTGGTGTGTTTCTTGCCTGGGGGTGTGTATATAAAAGCAAACCTGGGACTGTGTAATTTGGAAAACCAGCGAGTGGCGGGAGGGAAATTAGCCCTGCGGCAGCCTGGCGAGTTCGGCAGCAGGTGGCTGGAGCGCTTTAGCGGGCAGTTTCGCAGCGATGTGTGGGGAGACGAGGAGTGGGGGGCAGGACCCGCTGAGGACGTGCCGCCCTCTGTGTGTCCAATGGAAGCTCCGTGTGTTTTCGCCGGCCGGGCCAGCAGCTTTCCCTGTTGGGAAAGTTGGGAGCGGATCGTGCGAAGCGTGCGCGGCCAAAGTCCTCGTGGCTCGGAGGAGCTGTTGTTACTTGGCACCACGGCAGCCGCTGTCTTCGCTCTGGCCTCTTCGTGCCACGGGTGAGGGGTGGTTACTCGTGCACGGGCATCTCCCTGGTGGAGGCCGTCTCCCGGCCGCCCCTGATGAGAGCAGTTTCTGCCTCCTTCAAGCTGTTTCAGCTGCTGGGTTGTCTCTGGGGCAGGCGGTTCCCCGCTGCCGGCCCCTGCCCACCTCCGGCCGCAGAGCAGAGCACCACGCGGCTTCTGAACCAGAAACCTATCCCGGGGTGAAGAGAATATTTAACGCAGTTCTTTCTTGTACGTCCTGTGCGCGCTTTTCTGGTCCAACAGGAGACCCGCTCTCCTCTTGCCCCCGCGCACGCAGGGCTTGCTCGGAGGGGCTGCCGACCCTGCGCGCTGCCCCCAGCCTTGGCCGTGGGCTTCTCCCCTGGAGCTGCGCCGGGCTCCAGGCGCTTCCAGCGCGCGGGGACGGAGCGAGACAACAGCACCTTTTATTTTTCCTTCCTCCCGCGGGTTGTTCCTTTGGCTGTACGTAGGTGAGCAGAGCGGGGACCTGCCCCGGGGGCTGCAGTTTGCCCCGGGGTGCCGGAGGGGGATCTCGGGGTGCAGCTGCGGGGGCAGAAGCTGCCGCCCCCAGGGCAGGGTAGCGCCCGCTGGGGCTCAGATTGCTGAGATTTCTCAGCCCGTGTTTGAGATGTGCTTGTGAGGCAGGTCTGCTGGGAGCGGCGCCTGTTCGGGTTATCAAAATCTCCATAAAGCTTGCAAGACATCTCCGTGCGTGCGTGCATGTGTGTGTGTATATATATATATATATATGTATGCTGCTTTTTTTTTATACTCTGTTGAGGTCTGAGGCTTTTCCTCCCACTAGCTTTTATCTAGTCATGACTCCTACAATATTTAATCTTTATCAACAACTGTACCCCTTGTATTTCTTTTATGGGTCAGTCGTTCACTCCTTTCCCTTGATGTTCTCGCTGCCGCTGGATAGTGGGGGGGTGGGTAGAAAAAGAAAAGGGGCGGGGGGGGGAGAGAAAGCTCTGCTTGTTTCTGCCCGTCAACATTTGTCCAAACGACAGGCAAACAAATCAGAGCTCCGAAGGCTAATAGCAGGCACACAAACCTGGCAGAGAGCAAATGGTTGCGCGAAAGGGATGCTGGAAACTTCCATTGCCAGGCGGAGTGCCCGGGAAGGTCCGTGGCTCGGGCCGGGCTGGTGCTCTCCTCTCTCTGCATAACCCCGTTTCTCCCACCTCTGGAGAGATCTGGGCGTTGCAGGAGCTTAAATTCAGAGACCTGCATCGTTATGGGTGCAGCCACCACCTCCGCCAGCCCGAGTCCAGCACAAGGGTCCCACGCAGGCGGGAGTCCGCGGGTGGTACGCAGGGAGCCTGGGCTTCCCAAAAACGCTTGGAGCTTCAGCAGGCTCAATATCTGGCTGAAAGGCAAAATACCCGCTGCTCTCGTCGTCGTCTTCACTCAGAAGGGAGATGAATAAAAGATCAGCGTTACAGGGGAGAGGCAGCGCCGACGGTCAAGGCGATCCACGGCATTTACTACATACGCAGCAGGGATGTAAATCTGGAGGAGATGAGTGCTACCTACCATCCCAAATCGGGTTTAAAGATCCCCCGTGCAGCCTCTAGCCCTTCTTGGGGCGCAGAGGGAGAAGGGGGTGGAGGAGCATCCTTGGGAGGATTCCTGCCTTCTCCGGGGCGGGCGTCCCAGGGATGGTGGCGCACGAGGGAAGCGAGACCCGGAGCCGCTGCCGGAGCCGGGGCAAGGGAGAAACCTTGTATTTGGGGATATACAAGTGCTTACTGGTTTTTTAGACCCTACGTGCTTGAACAGCAATGAATATTTCATGTCTAAAGCACTATCTGAAGCGTGGGCAGGCGAAGACTCTCTTCTTCTTCTTCTTCTCCCCCCACCACCCCCCCTTGCTCTTTTTTTTTTTTTTTTTCTCTTTTTTCCAAAGTCAGGAAAATCTGTCAAAACATTTATCAGAAATCTGTATAAACTGGCGAAGCGCTGCGAAGAGCTAATCTGTGCAGAGCTAATACAAACGAACAAAGTCACCACAGACTTGCCACGGGCGCTCCCGATAAGGATTTATCGCGGGAAGTCGAGGTGCAGCAGGAGCCGCCTCTGGGAAGCGGGATGCAAATGCCTTGCTGTGGACGGGGTGGGCCTTGGGGAGCCGTCGGGTTGCCCGGGAAGGGAGCGGGGGCTCCCCACGAGGTCGCGGGTGCCGTGCTGTGCCTGCCTGCCGGCGCGGAGCGTCTCCGGAGCGGGCTGCCGAGGCGGGTGGCCGAGGGAGATAGAGAGGAGCGCTCTGTGTGTGGGCGCGGGGTGCTCCTGCTGTTTGCTGCACCGGTAGCTGTTCCAGTCGTGCTGCCACCACACAGAGGGCCGGGGCCGTGTGCCAGGGAAGGGAAAAGAGGGTCCGGAGAGCCCGGAGCAGGAGTCAGTCACGTCCTGCAGAAGGTGTTTCTTTGGGTGCTGCAGTAAACGAGACATAAGCACCAAGAGGGTGTTGAACGCGCTCCAGCTCACCTCTTTATGGTGAAGTTTATTACAGACTTGGGGTTCGTGTCTCTTAGAAGCAGTCGTGTTTCCATCGCTCCACTGAAATACGCATCGCTGAGCATCCCCGCTAGCAGCCAGGGCTGTCCCTAGCCCCCGTCCTTCAGCTGGGAGCCTCTGGCTGCCTGGGTTTGAGACAGATCTACTTGTAAGTAAGGTCACCCCGATCACCTGCCTTCAGGAGCCCCAGGGAACCTCCGGGTGACTTCATATTTGACTCAAAATGTAAATAGCCTAAAAGGTGGGCTGTTGGACCTGGCTGGGAAGCCCCTTCTTTGGGAGGAGAAATGTCTCGCTCCCGTCGATTAATGTTGGGCTGCGGGAGGCTGGAGCTCGCCTACCGACGGGAAGGCTGGCGGCTTGTAAAATGGCATGGAAGAAAATTACTGAAGGGGTGAGGGTTGGGGAAAGGGGAAGAAAGCTGCCGGACCTGGTGGGGTCCCAGCCTTTTTCCCTGCCTGGCAGCACCGTGACCCCCTTCCCAGCCTTCCCCTCTTCCCCTGCCCAAAGCGGGGCTTGGGGCACTGCGGTTCCCGCATCCCTTCGGCCACAGTACGAACGATGGCACAGCCTGCGCGAGCGGCTCCGTGCTGCTGCCTAAAGGCAGGAGAGCTGAAGGGAGCCCCGCCGCATCGTTTGCAGTACACTTCTTTCTCTCTCTCCTCCTGTAATGCATGGATTTGTGCTGTTATTACTGACCGCCCAGGGCACAGGGTCCACATGTCGCGCTGCAGCCCGTCGGTGACTCTGCCGGGGACGGCTCGGGGTGGCCCGGCCACTGGAGAGGGCTCTGGCTCTGCCAGGTCCCCATGCTCCTGCCGCGGTGCTGGGCGGAGGCAGCTGAACCGGGCCGGTCACGGGGCTACCGGGCCCGCCAGGGATGGCAAAGCGAGCCCAGGAGCCCCGCGCTCCCTGGGGCCGTCCTTGCGGCTTCTGGCGCCAGCGCCAAGAGCTCTGCTTCTGCTCCGCTTTCCACGGGAAGCAAAGCTCCCTCGGGAGCCCCGTGTGCCGCCGGCTCCACTTGACATTGAATTATAAGGAAGATGTATCCTCTGCGTCGGGTGAAATGTGGACATAAAGAAGAGTGCGTCGCTCTCCGTGCGTAATAGCGGGTCCCTTCTTGCAGCATTGCTTGAGGTCACCGCTCCGCATCCTCCCCCTGCGAGGGAGGAGAGCTTGTTTGTCCGCTTTGTTCCTTTCCTTTTATTTCGGAGGGTTAAACGCTGAGTTCTACTGTCAGCTGTCACCCTTCGCCATCTTTGCGCTTGACCTGCGTGGAGAAATGGGCAGGCGTCTCGGGAAAATGGCAGGTTGGAAAGCCGCGTTTCACAGGCTGTTGATTTACTGATTTGCATCGGGCGCCGGGGCTGGGAGCGGGCAGAGGCGGCGATGCCGGGTGGGCTGCCCCCGCACCGCTCCCTCCCAGGGCTTCTCGGCGATCATCATCGCTGCTGCCGTCCTCTCCCGGCTGCCGCATCGCCTCTGCCGCGCTTCCAGCCAGGCTGTGGAGCCTTTGGCCGCGCTCTCCTTGCACTCCGTCCTCAGCACGCCCGCTTGCTGCCGCCTTCTGACTGGGCAGCATCCTCCGGTTGCGCCGATGCCGAGCGGAGCACACGAGGGTGGGCGAGTTGAGTGGCGGCTGCCGGCGTCCCAGGCTGTTTGTGGGCTGAGCCGATCCTCTCCAGAAGATCTGAGGTGCCCGTGTCTGTCTGAAGCTCCACTCTTAACATCCTCCAAAGGCGAGCGCGGGCCGGCCCTGCGCACTTCATCCTCTTTTAAGAGAAGCGGGGTGGTGTAGGATGAGCCAGAATAACAGCCCGAGTGCTGTCTGGAGACAACTAGCCCAGATACAGCAGAGAGACAATGTTTTAAAACCTCATTTAAGCGAACACAATGAGAGGGCTCTTGGGTAGAAGGAGAATTAATTAATCTCATTCCTACGTAGATACTTTTAATTAAATGTAAGTGCGTGGTCTTTTTAAAAGAAAGTTATGGAAAAGAACCCGTGCCTTTGTACCAGTTTGCCTAGCAGCAGGGGGAGGGGGGGAGTGAGACTCTTTTTTTGAGTGTTTTCAAGAGGAATGTGCGTCAGAGCAGGAGAGGTCTGTTTGTGAGAACGTGCCGCGCTTCCTCCTTTCATCCCTCTCTGTGTGGCGCAGCCCGACGCAGGGAGCGCGGTGACACGCGGAGCACGTGAGGGACACGGGAGGCTCCCTGGGCCTGCTGGAGGATGCAGAGGAGTAGGGGATCTTCCTTCCGCCACGTTCGCTCAGGACCCAAGCGAGGTCCCAGAGACGCAAGGGAGAAGAGGCAGGGACTCGGTTTCCCCATCCGTGCCATGGAGGTGGCGCTGACGGCGCGGCCCGGCTGGAAGCGCAGCTCGTCGCCCGAAAACTCTGCCAGAAACCCTTTTTGGTGGCTTACGGTTCGGGTGATCGCTACCTGCAACGCCGGAGGGAAGCAGAACAAAAAGGTCCATTTTATTTCACTCGCTGAAACTGTATTTTTTCACGCTTCCCAAGTCCCCAGAGCTCCCAGCTTCTCCGGAGCAGTCTGGATCCTTGGGGCAGGAGTATCAAGGAAGGCGAAGCTTTACCTCCCGCTTATTCCTGAGCTCCCTGAAGACGTTAGCGATGATTCCCTGGCTCCTGGAAACCCCAAACGCCAGCAGGTGATAGATAGGCACAATTACATATTTATGAAGCGCTGGGTTTTGACAGGCACGAGGAATTCAGCCAGATATTACTGCGTTTTCCCCAGCCCTTGCTTCAAATCTGAAGCAGATAAACAAGGAAGGGGAGCTGTGTTTGCTCGTTCGTGAGAGCGCGTCTCCCCGCAGCCCTCTCGGGGTGAGGTAGCTCTTATCAAATACAGTTGGTGTATATGTATATTTCCCCCCCCCCTTCCTGGATTTAACAGGGGGGGAAAAAATAAAGCTGGAAAAGCTACCGCGATTTGCGAGGCTGTGCGCAGCCCTGCTCGAGCCGCCGGCTCTGCTCTCACAGGGGACAAAACCCGGTCGTTCCCCAGCCCTGCGCGGGGCTGCGGCTGCCGCCTGCGTCGCTCCCTGGCTTCAGGGCTGTCCGAAGAGAAAGGTCCCCCCGTACCCGCCGTGAGGGTGCTCAGACCCCCTGGGAGGGGAGGAACAGCGTTTCTCCTGTGGGCTTTTCAAGGAGGTTTCCCTCTCACCGCCGGGAGAGTGGACCCTGGTGTGCGGGAATGGGACCTCCAGGCGGGTCTCGGCACGGTCCCGTCTTCAAAACGGGCTGGATTTTGGGTTCCCTCCTGCTTTCCTACTCGCTTCCTTGCCTTCTCTGCGTCTCGCTCTGTCTTCCTCTCCCTCGGTGGTTCCTTACCCTGGTAACTTGCCCCCGCTCATGTGCGAAACCCATTTAACATCAGGGAACGCCGTCAACCGTGGAGAGCTGACAAAATCGGGGAGGGTTCAGGCAGCAGCAGCAGCTCGATGTGCTGACTGCATTTTCACAGCTCAAATTGTATTGTGCAGCAGCTGAGGCTGAAAGGGAAGCGAGCCGGGATCCGAGGGAGGGGGAGGGAGACTTAAGAGAAGCGTGAGGTCCCCGGGACCCCGTCCCGCTCTGCCATGGAGCCGGTGCCTGCGCTGGGGACCCGGCTCGGTGCCCACGTTTTGGTGGAGCCCTTGGAACCCTTTGCAGGGAAGGAGGCGATGGGATTTCTTTGGGAAAGGGGAAGCTGCCGCGGCCAGGGACCTCCCGGCTGCTTTGTCGCGCCGGCGTCTGCCAAACCCACCTCGCAAAGAGCAGATGCCGCTGTTTGAACGCGGGGGCACCGTTCCACCTTCCAAAAGCCTAATTTAATTTTCCCAACCAGAATGCTCTACTTGGCGGACATATGGGTTCCACCGACTGCGTTACTACTCCAGCAGGCTTGCTCTGCTTTCCGGGGGCCCCCGTCAAGCTCAGAGGGCTCCAGGTTATCTCCCCCACAGCAGCAGCCCCTCGGGGTGTCTGAAAAGCCCCGTTTGGGGAGGGTGAGCGCCTTGGCTCTGCCGCAGCGAGGGGAAAGGGCTCGTTCCCCTCCCTGCCCGCCGAGGGCCATGGCAGGCGAAACCGAGCCCCAGCCTGAAGATGGGGTTGCTCCTTCCCACTGTCTGCAAACGCGTCTCTTGGCTTGTCTATCCCGAATCCGTCGGGCAGCCAGTTTTGTGGGTGGATGGGGTTTATGTCACGCAGCGTTTGCGCCGGCTGTTTGCTGCCCGCGGTTTTGGAGCCTGCCGGGGCTCCTGCTGCGCCGTTGTTATTTGCCGGCCGGATGATGAAACCGCTGTCGAGAGAACGGAGATCAGCAAAAACTCCGTCTCCGCAGATTTAGTGAACGCTTGCACGCGCTTCACGGCTCATCTGAATGTTTGCTAGTAACATATGGCACCCGATCAGAACATGGAAGCTGAGTTTAGCTATCACGGTGATAGAAATAGTCCAGAAACCTGAACCCTGCAAAGCTGGATGCTTGCAGTTACGTTAAAAACCCCGGCTTATCTATTATCGCATTAACTCGGAAGCCCATCAGATGGTTCAGAGAACTGTATTTCCCAACCTAAGAGCTGGTGATGGCGTACTCCATCTTGTCTGAGACCGTGGCGTTATTGCCCGCCCTGATTTCAGCAGGGAAATGGCCTTGTTTATTATGTGGAGCTGCTGGAATAAATCTGCACCGCAGAAGAGGTGGCGTTCGCCGGGCGCCATGTGGAGCATCTGCATCAGGAGACATTCGCCTTCATCTGGCCTGGACCCTCAGAGAGCTGTTAACGCCTGTGACCCACGTGGCTGCGGTGTCGCCCGCCTTAAGGAACTCGGCGTTTTTAGAAAACACCGAACCAGCAGCATCAGTACGTGTGGTTATAGAGGTTTGGCGGGGACTCTTTTAATGGGTAAGGTGAAAATGTTGGGTGCTTGTGGTCCCACAGAAGATTCGTGAGATGGGGGGCACCCACCAGGCAGCAATGAGCAGAAGGCACCCGATTATTTTCTGTATCGCTCGCTGTGGAGGGTAACTAACGGGAAATGCTGAAACGCCACCCAGGGTTGACGCGTCCCCTGCGCGGGTTCGGGTTTCTCCCGTCGTGCATTGCCGCCCGTTCTCTTTTCCGTGTCTTTGCTGATGAATGAAGCGCTTCCGCTGGTGCGAGGGCATCGGGAGGTGTCCCAGGTGGCAGCCTCCGGCCGGGATCTGTCCCGCTTTTGGCCGCCCACGTGGATTTTCAGGCAATTACCTGCGCGTGGCCGCGGGTCCAGCGGTGCTTTGCGGCGAGGACTGTGGCTGCTGGACCCTGGCTGCGGGCGAGCAGGGGTGCAGGAGGATTCTTTGTCGTTGCTCCTTCGAGCGTTGGGGGTTTGTTCCATTTTTTTGGTCTTTGATTTTCGGCATTTGTCGCGCCCACCGCTGAGCTGCAGGAACGCCTTCAGCTTTTCCCCAGGACTGCAAATAGCGTTGCTTTATTACCCTGTCATGTTTTGGTGAAAGGTGGGAACGCAGATCTCGGCGGTCGCCCCTCGGAGTGACAGGATGCTAATGAATTGAGAAATGGCCGCGGACGCTGCTGCCCGCGTCACATCTTCATTAGCATCCTTCTCCCGGCGACCGCTGTGATTAACGTTGTCGCCACAAACAGGAAACGAATGAATAATAATTGCCCGTCTCTCGGAAAGTCTTGCCGGGGCCTCTGCGGCGATTGCACCTTTTGCTCAGCGGCGGAGCAGGGACCCCGTGGAGAACTTCCAGCCGCAGGTTAGATCCTTCCAGGTTGCCTTTATGAGTGTCTGTTAACCGGCTGTTGGCTCTCTGGCTGCGGCCGGAGCGTCCGTTTTGGCTTGCGTTAGAGCCAGGGGGAGCTAATGGCTGCTGCGCTGCAAGAGACTCAGGACCTTGGAGCTCCTTCGTCCTCCCAGTGAGCAGGTCCCCTAAATCATCTGCACCACCCCAGGTGTCTGCTTGGGCTCAGCTCCCCTAAATCCACCCGGCTGGGCTATAGCAAGGGTCTCCCAAAGGCGCAGATCTGTTAGAGACTCCCTCGCATTTACGGAGGGGGGGGAAATGCCCTGACGCTGTGAACGTGGAGTGGACAGGATTCACTGAAGCTCCGCGGAGAGCGACCCTCCCTCCGAACTGCTGTTTCAGCCTGCGTCCACCAAAAAAGCATCTCCTGTGCCTCATGGGGTTGTAACCTCCTGGAGCCAGGAGCTCCCGGTCGGTCACGCTCCCGTGTCCGTCTCTCCGATGCTGCTGCCTGAACTTGCCTGAAGTCAGGAAAGAGAGAGGGATGCTTTTGGGATGCACATCCTCTTGTTTCAATGGAGGCAGCTAAAATGTGGGCGGGGTGGTTCTCCGAGGGCTGAGAAGTGGCTTAGAGCGCCGTCTGGGCGTGGATATTCAGGGGGCAGATGAAGATGAGCCCGCCGAGAGAAGGCAGCTCGAGCGCCAGGCTGCGGGTCCTCCCGTCCCCGGCACCTCCCGCTTCTCCGACAGCCTCGGCATCCCGCTGCCGGCTCCTCACGAGACTCCTGCTGTCACGAGGAGCTTCTCATGAGGCGGCTGAGTCAAAAGCTCCCACTTGTTCCGCAGATGCCGCGCCGTACGTGTGGCGAGCCCTTCGAGAGGCGAGGGGAACGGAGTCGTTCGTAATGTGCCAGCACCTGCTTCTTTGAAGCGCCCTGAGGGGGGAAAAATCCCCTTGTGCGAAGGAGGCTGAAGTTGCATAAAACCGAGAAACTCGCAGAGGTCAAAAGAATAAATTACTATAATTTTTAGGCTTTTGTGGGTTGTTTATCTCTCCTGTTTTCAAGTCAATCTAATCAAATGCGGATTTGCCACAATCACAGCTCGTGCTAACCTTCACCTGGAGGGTATTAATATGCATGGCGCTTGTTAAGTGTTTGTTTAATTTTTATTTATGGAAACTAGAATCTGTGAAGTGTAGCTGAGCTGGATGCGGGAGCATGTGCGGAAGACGTGCTGGAACAGGGAGCCAAAGCAGCTCGCGGATTGCTGCGGGGGTCCTGCCCCATCCCGGGGGGCGCTGGGTCTCGGCACCCCTCGGTCCAGAGCACGGCGATAGCCCACGGGATGCGGGTTGTGCCCCGCAGCTGGTGGTGCAGGCAAGCCTGGAAAAAACCTTTAATCTGACAGCCCTGTGCAGAGAAAGAGACCTTAAATGTGGATAACCTGTTTGGGTGGCCTCTGTGGCACCCAGAATGAGCTCGGAGCCGCCCTGCTCCGTGCACGTGCGTCACCAGGACTGGACACCCCCGTCCACAAGCTTAAAAGAAAAAAAAAAAAAAAAAAAAAAAAAAAAAAAAAAAAGAGTTAAAAAAGCAATTAGGAACTTGATGGCCCTCGTCGTGGAGGTGCGGACCACGGTTAGATGATGACGTTCAGATGAACGAACTGGCTTGCTCCAAGCCATCTGGGGCGCTAAACCAGCCCCGATTCCCTGCGTCAGCATCATCCTTCGCCCGAGCCCCCACGGGAGCCGGGTTTCGCTGTGCCGTGCAGAGCTGCAGAGTCGGTCGGCAGAGCCGGGCAGCTCCGGGCTGGGGCTGCTGCCAAGGGCTGGCTCCCGGCGGCGCATCCGCGGTTTGCCTCCATATGGCCCGGGCCGGCTGCCGGCACCGCGCGGGCTCTGTGGGACCCGAGCGCTTGCTCGGGGAGAAGCTGCTGCTTGTGTGAACCGCACACCGTTGGAGGGGGGGAAAAAAGAACAAAAGGTTTGTTCTTGGCTGGCTGCCGTTCGCTACGGCGTCCCTGGGGAAGAGCATCGCGTGGGGAGGATGGTGCTGCTTGCCTTTCCGTCGGCTGTGGGCACAGGTCCCCCAGTGAGCCAGGGCTTCGGGAGCTTTGTCTGGGGTCCGTGAGGCTCCGCTGTTTGATTTCCCAAAACCACACCAAAACCAGCAGCCGCAGGGCCAGATCCTGTGCCGGAGGTGCAGCATCCCTTTCCCCCCCTCTTTCTCCCAGTGAGGATGGGAGCCTAAGCCCTGAAGCTTTTCTGTGAGTAAATATTTTGGGGGGACAACAGCAGAACTATCCTCATTTTTTAGGTAGGACACCGAAGCGTCAAGACAGGGAGAAAGCACAGTGCCTTTCAGAGCCTGGCTGTTGCAGGTGTGGAAGCCCCCAGACCCGCAGCAGGTCCGGGTTCGGACGCTGGGGTTTTGTTTAGGTGAAAGCTCGTCTCTTTGGTTTGGACCGCCCGCGCTGGGAGGCTCGGGGATGGATGAGTGGTTGCTCTCTGCGTCTGTTTCGCCTCCAAAACAAGCAGGAGCCGGAGGAAGCTGGAATGCCCTCCTTCGCAGCCGGAGCCAAAGGAAATATTTTCCTAAATGCACGCAAAGGAAAGCGGTGGGGGTTTCCCCAGCTCCTTCTGGGGGCAGGGAGCACCCCAGGGCTGGAGGCCGCAGCGGGGGCAGGAGCGGGACCACCAGGCAAATGCTGACAAAACATCCCCGCTGTCGGGAGCGGGGTCTGCACCGCTCTCTCGGCGGGTGAAGAGCTGGCAAGGGGAGCGGGCTGCTAAACAGAAATGCTTGGCCCCCCAGCCCTGGATTACGGGTTAATGACCTGAACCCTGTGTGCCGTTCCTCTCATGTATTGAAGATGTGCTCGCAGCTCACCAGTAACACCGTGTTCCTGGGAGAGGGGAGCTTCTGTGATGGGGGATTTTCCTGCAAATGGCTCGTATTTTTAGAACTGGCATTTGGGGAAAGGGAGGTAAAGGACAGTGTTTATTTTCAGCGTATATTCTTGCCAAAGCCGCTCCCAGGTCCTCAGGCTGGAGGATAAGTTTCTCCGAAGCCTGATTCCTCGGAGACCTCCCGTGCCGGGATGCCGCGAGCGTCGCATCTGTGCTGGTGGCACCGCGGCCCCCGTGGCCGTGTCTCGGGAAGGGTCTGTTGAGATAACGCGGGTCTGATGAGTTGCCAAGAGGCCGCCGCCATGTTTGCAGGTTCCCCGGCGGCTGCGGTGCTCGGGGCGGCGGGAAGGGGACGTGCAACGCTGGCTGTCACCTTCCTCTGACAGCAAGTGCCCCAGGCAGTGCGGGACAGAGAGGACGCTCGGTGGTGGCCGGGAGGAGGGATGCTGGCACTCGGCCGCCTCTTTGCAGCAGGATGGGGCACAGCAGGCCCCCTCCGATGACCACCAAACCCCGCAGACCCCTGGACCCCCGTGATGCCCCCCGAGGAGCTACCTCATGCAGCCTGAGCGCCAAGGTGGCTGGCTGAGCAAGGCGGGGGCCAAGGGGACAGAGAGAGGCTCCTCTGATGCCTGATTCCAGGGACGCGAAGGACGTTTCTGACGGCAGTTTCAACGTGGTGTTGCTGGTCCTGTTCCCCAGAGCAGCGTTCGTGGGGTTCCGGGTGCTTAGAGCCCATCTGGGGGGATGCTGGAAGATGTTTGAATACTCAGTAAGCAGAAAGGAGTGTAAATAAGCCCAGGCTCATCCCCCGAGCTGAAAAACAGGCAAGAAATCAGGTTATTGAAAATGATCCTCTCTGCTCCGCCTATTAGTGGTTCTTTTACGGATGAAAGGTTCCGCTGCCCCGTTATTTAAATCAAAGAGACATCTTCCTGCAGCCTGCCCCAACGCGCGCGTCGCCACCAGCTCTTGGCATGAGAAGGGATTAATCTAAACTGTAACGGGCTCCCTCTCCGCCTTACCTTTGCAGCGGGTCTATAAATAATAATTTATCACTGACCTCTAATCTGTGGGCTTCATTGAAAGCTACGGAATTGAATGTTTTTCCAGCAACCCGGGTGCGTTTCAGCAGTCGATCCTAATCTTGGGATTGATTATAGAGTCAATATTTGCCCGGGTTTTATTTTGATCTCTCTGGAGCAGCCTGTGGGTGGTGGCAGGGGCCGGCGCATCCCGCTTTCGCCCGGATCCGGCCCCTCGGTCCTCGCACAATAGCAGCTGATGGAAACGCTGCTGATAGCAGCCAGCTCCCGAAACAAACCCACCGAGCTGTCTCCTGGAAACCCTCAACGCATTCATAATACGAGTATTTATGTATCCGGATTAAAAAAGAAAGAAAGAAAAAAAAGCCTTAACCTTGGGGAGGGGGGAGCTCAGGGAAGGGAGAAAGGTTGCAGTGATTAAAGAAAGCTCTGTTCATTTGAGCAATATTAAATACGACGGGCATAATGACGACTGTGAGATCTGATAGAATAGAGAGAAGGCTGAAAATAAAGGGCTTGTATTTTTCCCTGATGTAACATAATGGTCACATTTTTCTTTCACAATGGTTTTTCTGAGATAAAGAACAAATTATACTGATTTGATTGCTACTTAGAAATACTTAAAATTGAAAAAGACAGCAGGTGGGCATGGTTAGGAAGGATGGTTATTTTAGCATAACAGATGCATGCAGAAAGCATTGCGGAGCCAATTTTTTAATCGTGAGACCCAAAAAAAAAAAAAAAAAATTCCTTCGTAGCCTTTCTGGGCGAGCTGGGGAGGCGAGGAGGAGCGCGGGTGACACGGGGGGACGGAGGAGGACGGCTTCGCTGCCAGCGGGGCGGCTGCCGGTGCTGGCCGGGGGACGGCATCCCACGTTGTCCCTGGGATCGGCCCTTGCGCAAACCGAGGGGTGTCAGGGTGGGACATAAATCCGTGTGGGGACTCGGTGTTAGGGACCTTTCACAGCCGAGAAGTTGGCGCGCCAAGGGGACGGCTGTGCAGGGAGACGAGGTACCACCGTCCGGGAGAGCTCCACGGGGACGTGGCACAGGCAGGGGGGGACAAAGGCACCTCAGCGGCAGCCCTGGCTGGATATTCTCTTGACTAGAAGTACATGGTAATTTTTAAATATTCCCACAATTAAAAATGACTTGTTTACTCAGATTTACGCAGCGCTAATAAATAGGCCTTGGAAATTACTTAGCAAACCTTAGTTACTTAATGAAAACACCATATACAAAGCCAGTGCGTTGCTTGGAAAATCAATTAATTCATATTTAATTACTGGACATTACTGTCAGTGACTGGCCATCGCTCCGATTTGCTCGCAGAATGGACAGGCTTGTTTACAACTGCAGATAAATCATTTCGGGGAGGGCTGAGGGCCGGCGAGGCTGGCGGCAGGGCTCCGCAGAGGTGTCGCCGTGGGGACCCAGGTGTCGGGATGGCTCCCGTCCCAAGGAAAACCGGCGGCTGCTGGCCCTCGGCGGCTTGGGGTGGGTGACCAGGGCAGGACGGACCTCTCGGAGGCTGGAAACAGGCTCCCAAAGCAAGGCGGGGGAGTTGCTGCTCCCGAGCGATGGGAGGGCAAAGGGGGCAGAGCCGAGAAACAGCGGCCGCGGCCACTGCCGCAGCCAAAGCTGTGAGCAGCCGCCTGCAAATAATGAGAGACAGCTGAGTTTTTCCTTCCCCCCGGGGGGGTTGCTTACAATACAGGCAGCAGCAGGCAGGGGAAGAGCTGCCAAGCGCAGGCTGCGCGCAGCGCTGGGACCCTTGCTTAGGCTGCAGAAGCGTGGGGGGGATTTGCATGAATAATCTGGATAGCGGGGGAAGCCGGCGCGGCCTCGCCAGCCTTACCGCGGCGCTAGGAGGAGCGGCGTGGAGCTGGCGCTCGAGGCAGAGATGCCCAAGCGCCTCCCAGCACCGCAATGACGGAGCCGTGCTCCCAGCCGGCCTCCTGGACCGGGACCACCGTCCCCCTGAGCCCCGGCTGGGTGACAGCGATGCCGTGGCACACGGGGACGGTGGCCGCCGGGGCGGGAGGGACCGTGTCAGGCTCGCGTTGATCCGATTTATTTTTATGACTCTCTAACTAAATCAGGATTTGCTGCGCTGACGTTTCTTTCAGTCCGTCAGAACAAATGCTCCGTTTCTTTATGTTTCTTATTTTAAGATCGAAAAAGGATTCGGAGCTGGATGCCCATTTTCAGCAGTTTCCAAACAGAACCCCCATCGCTCATTTTGATAGTCCCGTGAACGGTGCGAGACGAAAAGCTAAGATAGAAGCAGAATGCTTAATTCCAAAATTTTGTTTCTGTAAAATCTCAAGAAAGCTTCGTTTAGCGATAAAGTATGCTTTATGTTTCTTTTCTAATGGTATTTTAAAAACATCTCAGATCCTCCTGGGATAGTAAATCAGATTCTTATCTCCTTGTTGTAATGAACCCCTTGCCCGAGCCTGCCTTCCATAACCGTTATTGCAAAGGAAAGGCATAAACCTGCCTTGCCTTAGAGGAGAGACTTCGCAGGCTCAGCGCTGAGCCCCGCGTCGGCCTGTGTTCGGCACAGCCGGGATTTCGGCACGGGCGGCTGCTGCTGGGGCACAGCCCGTGTCCCCGTGGGACGGGACGCATCCCCCCGGCCGGGACGCCCCACCGCCAGCACCGCGGGGGCACATTTCTCTTGGGGAGGTTTCCATAAAAACAAAACCGGAGAGCGAATATCTTGCGTTACGGTCTCCCACAGATTATATATAATTTTACGTATAACTTTAAGGCAGAGGCGACTATTTGATTACCCAGCCTGGTCTCCCCATTAAATATTAAACGTTCAACCAGACGCGCTTGTTTGGAGCTTCCATCTGGCTAGGGACAGTGTTTGATAAACTCAGAGTTTTGTCTTAAAATAACAAACCTTACACCCTGGAATTCCTGAGCTGCTGCTGCCGGGCTAATGAGCTGACAAGCCCTGCTAATTATTTTTGCCGAGCGCAGGGAAGCCGAGGCGTTGCTGTGCGAGGCGCTGGGTGCTGGCCGGGGAGGGCACCGCAGCAGGGGACAAGCTGGGAAAAGCGGGGCTCTGGCCAGCCGGAGCAGCCAGCGGCATCGCGGCGGGAGGATGGGGAGAGGGGACCCCATCCCCGTGGAGGGCGGGCAGAGAGCTCAGGGGCTCAGCTCCGGCCGGGGCAACAAACCCCCCCGGCGTGAGCAGAAGCAGCCAGGTTCTCTCTCTTCTTCCTTTTTCTCTTTTCCTTCTTCTTTTCCTAATCCCGCCTGTCCTGTTGCATCCGCTGGGGCCTCCTATGAAAGTATGGATTTGTCTGGCTTTTGTGTTTAATCCCGAATCTGTCAAGCCGTGTTAAATTTGACGGCGCCTCGAAGGTCTAGTGTTAAGCAAATAGGCGGTGACCGGAGCCTTTGATGGTGATCAGGCGGGAGCCTAAGCCTCAGGTAACGGCTTTTCCCGCAAGGCAGGAACGCCGTGGGGTGCGCGGGAGGAGGAGAGCTGGGAGCGATGCGATGCCGCTCGCCTCCATCCCGGCACCTCGCACGCCTTCCCGGGACATCTCGCAGCCAGCCCTGGTCACAAACGCTTCGTAACGAGATGGTTAAAGCCACCGAAATCCGTCGGGGGCGAGGTGCTGCCCGCCAGCCATGCACCCGGCGGCAAAAAGGCGTTAAAGGTTGCCCGGGGCCTCCCGCAGCCAGCCCCCTGCCTTGGCATCCCCAGCCTGCCCTGGGAACAGCTTCCCGCTGTCACCACGGGGGAATCCGGGTACTCTTTTTGGGTCTCCTTTGGTTTTGGGGGGGGGGGGTGTCTTTCTTTGGAATCCCCTCTTTTTGCTGCGAACGGCAGGCGGGTTACCGCCGGCTTAAGGAGGTCCCCGAGTTTTTATTAGCTGCTGAGTTTCACCGGCGGGGTTCAAACAGCCTCCAGTAGCCAGAGAGGGAGCGGAGGCCTTGGCGTTGCTGTGGGCCAGCATGGCTTGTGGCGGGAGGCGGCGGGCTCAGGCTGGCAGCAGCCTGGCACTCCTGCTCCGCGTCCTTCTTGTCGTCCCTGAGACTTACGTCCATCCCGGTTTCTTTGCTGGGAGCAGGTTCGTAAAGGGATGTGTGCCGCGGCGTTTCTTTCTGTTGCGGTTTGGGCCATGGCCAAAGGGGAGCTCCGTTGTTCCAGCAGCTTCTTTCTCCCCTTCTGAAAGGGGGGAAAAATAAAAAAATAATAAAACCCAGCAGAACATGATAGTGCCTGAGACAACTCTGCAGCAAGTGAAAACACCTGCGCAGTGAGGGACAGAGGAGCAACCACCAGATCATACCCGCATGCTCTGAATGCCCAGCTCCACCAGTTTTATCATCTCCAGCGAGATGGGGGGGCCCTGCCTGGGACAAGGGACCCCAGCGGTGGTTCCGCATCCTGGGCGCGAGGAAGGCATCGGGACGCGGGCAGGCGAGGCTCCGTTCTCATAGAAGCAATCCTTAATCCTTCTTTTGACTCTCCTTCCTTCCAGCCGTAGCCCGGAGGGCTGGGATGGTACTTTTAATTTAGTGAATATTACCGGTCAGGTAATTGAAATTCAGTGTTAAATATTAAACCCAAAGGCAATGAGCCTTGAAGGAAATTGCAGTGCTCACCTAAGCTCCTTCCTTGTTCCTGCCACCTGAGCAAGGACTCCCTCGCCCCAGGAAAAGTCCACCCGCGCCTTGCTCTCCACTTCTGCTGTGCCACGGCTCGTTGATACTTCTTCTTCTTTTTTTTTT
>VXBH01002539.1:17188-43223 GCA_013400035.1 Rynchops niger | reverse complement strand
AAAAAAAACAAAAAACGGTGTTTCGAATCGCGCAGCCACCGTGTCGTTACAACCAAAGCGGAGACTCCTGGCGCGGCGGCTTTCCTGCCTGACGGGTGTCCACGGCGGTGGGGTGTCGGGCAGGGAGATGGAGCGGCGGCTGCCAGTCAGGTTTGTGTGCCACGGTTTGGTTACCGGCATCTCCAAGGAGTCCCCGGAGGCCGCAACGATCGTGTTCTGCAGAGGCAGGCAGAGCCATCGGAATACGATGGCCGCATCAGGAGACGCAGAGAGACCCTTTGACTCCGTCGATGGGAAGAGGGGAGGGATATCAATTCTACCTCTTTCAATTAATGAACTGCAGCCTGAAACTTGCAGCCTGGTTAAAAACATTATGGATTTCACCCGCTTGGCGCTCCGAGAGGATTTGTCACCCGCCGCGTGCTCTCAGCAGCCTGCCGGCCTTGCTGCAGCCCTGTCCTTCCCGGCCGCCCGCGGGCATCGACAGGAGCAGCCCGTCCTCCCCTCGGCCGGGTCTCCGCTGCGGCACGAAGGGGGAGGCTCGGGGAAGTCCCTGGAGCTTCACCGAGAGGTTTAAGCCCAGGGAGGCGCCTTCCTCTGAAAGCACGCCTTGCCCCCGCGTCCTGGAGCCCCTCAGGCGACGCCAGCACAGCGCAGTCTGCCATGATGCCACCAACCCGTCCCTGCGCCGCAACCAGCTCCTGAACCCCCATCATTGATGCGCCGTTTGCTGCGGGTCGTTGAGCCGCGTGACGCCCTGGCAGGCTCGGATTCAAGCCAGGCTTGTGCTGGCCTCGGAAGGCAGCAGGCAGAGAGCGGTTCCTCTCATGAGGGGCTGCTCGGGGGGACGGCCGCGGGGCCCAGCCCCTCGCCGAAGCGTCGCCAGCCGCAACGTGGCCTTCACTCCGCGCCGCCTCCCCCAGTGCGAGGCAGCAGCAGCACGCTGGCTTTAATTGTATTCATAGAGACGCTGTTACTCCATCTGGCTCACGCGGGACGAATACTAATGGCCCTCTGGATTGTTTTAAGTGCAGATCTGAACCAGATACTTGCTTTCATTTTGTCAGGAGCTGTCGCCCCGCACCGAGATTTGTGGAGTTTTCCTTCTAATGGATCCCACTCGGCTCCGGCGCCCGACCCTGGGGGGTGCAGGTGTGTTGGGGGAGAGCAAACCCGCCGATGCCAGGGAAAGGGAGACGGGGGGAAAACCTCCTGCCCAGACCGGTAATTATGAACTCTGAGGTGTAAAGAGATGGGAAGAGAGGCTCCTGGAGGAGGGGGCTGCGGTGTTTCGGTGGGATCAGGGCACCCTGCCCTGGCTCGTTGCTGTGCTCCAGCCCCGTGCAGTGATGCCACGGCTCCTCCTCTGCTCCCATCCGACCCGCACCCACGGCATGTGGTCCCCTGCATGGCAGGGGCCTCCTCTGGGGCTACAGGGCTCGGGGGGACGTTTGCCCAGCGGCTCGTGGTACTCCTGTGACGCTGACAGTTGTTAGCAGCGATAACGCGCTTTTCGTGTAGGCTTCCCTCTTACTCTCCTGTCTCTGTTCCCTGGGAAGGTTGATCTGTGCCCCAACATCGCTCAGGTCACCCAGCTGAGGACGCGCCGGGGAACATCTTGACCTCCCCGGCAGGTCCCTGCTCCCCTCCCGGGGCACCCCGGCTCCCCTGCGCCAGAGGATGCCCCCCGCTCTGCTCCGAGGCTTCGCACCGCAGCCGAGGTGGGAATTATTCCATTAGCAAAGAGGATTAATGTTTCATAACAAAAGGTAATTTATTCAATTGTATGCAAAAAAGGTAGCGGTTACAACACATACAAAGCTCGCTTTAGTTTTGGCTATTGTATTATAAGTTTAAATCCTGTGAAAATGCAGCTGTGCACCTTTGGGGACAACTTGACCAGTCCCAGCCTGAATTGGATTGCCTTAATTAAACGCACTTGGCTTGGTCAGAAGAGGAACGTGGCAGGCTTTCGGCCTCCTCCCGAGCAGCCGGCGAAGTGCTGGTCTGCCCCGATCACCCTGATCTCCTTCCCCATGCCTAGAGGAGACCCTCGAGGCGAGCCACGGGGATCTTCTTCTCTTGGCAGCCCCGTTGACCAACAACTGGTGTGCGCATCCCGGCACCCGACTTGATCCTCTCCAGCATCCGTATGGATGCAAGGCTTGATCCCAAGGAGGAACCAGGACCCACAGGATGTCCGAATCCAGACCTGTCTGCTGTAACCGCCATGGACTCAAGAAGTAAGTATGGGCAAGTTTAGGAACCTGTAGGAAACGCTGAGGTTGTCTAGTGGATGAAATTACGGGGGAAAAGCAGACAGACCTTTGGGCGCCCAAGATCACCTTGTGCCTAAAAGCTTGCCCCTACTCCAACCACATCCACGGTCCTGGTGAGCGATGTTACCGCTCCTCGTGGCTTGCTGCCGTCGCTAACGCTGCTGTGCCATTCCAAATAAACTTTTTCTCCACCCTGGCCTTGTTGAGGTTATCGGATGCTATCAGATCAAGACAGGCCGGTCACTGTCAGTGTAACCCTCTCTCCTGGTGGTAACATGGGAAGAAATACAGAGGCAACTTGATTTTTCCAGACCTCACAACTCATGAGTTGATTTTTGGAGAATCCTTCTGTTGTTTGGTATGGAACCAGCCACTCTTAGCCTGAAGATATCAAAAGGCAGTAGAAAGTGAGCTGGCCCGTCTCTTCTGAGTCTGTCTCTGCATCACACAAAAGGGAGGAGGGGGGGAAAAGGTGGTGGGGTTTTGTTGGTTTTTTTTTTTTTTTTCCCCAATTGTCGTGTGTGTGAGGCAGTGCTCGAGTTCAGTGGCTCCTCATACACGATGGTTTCTGTGGGTGCGGTACGTCGAGAAGGATCCCTCGTTTTGGGATGTCTGCCTGTTCCCTGTGCTGTCCCCTCTCTGCTGCGTTTGCCTCCGGTTTGCCTTTAGTAAGCAATGATAGCAATCAAGAATGTCCTTGCCTACAGGACTCCTTCCTTCTCGCTGCTTTGCTGTGGCTCTAAAACTGCCTCCTGTCGCATGTGCCGATCTCTCCAACTCATCCTGATCCAAGGTCAGCTGCACCACTGGCTGCTTTATGGCCCTTAAACACTCCTCAGCTGGGTCTCGCGTCCGTATCCGTCACCTTCTTAGGACAGACGTCCGTCCTCCTTCTGTGCCCGGGATGGCTACGACTCCGCATGTTCACCACCAGCTCTCCCTGCGGTTCGTTTTAGCTCAGTGCCTATAGCCCATGTCTAACAGAAAGTGACGGTGGCTCCTAAGAAACATGTTTGACTGTGGTGGTTTGTTTTTGGTTTTTTTTATCTAGACCAAAATGGACGCAGAGAAAACCTGTCCCCGGTCCCTGCGCGGGGGCTCTGCAGGTCTGAATTCCTGTTGCAGGCTTTTCCACGTTGCGCTGATGGCATCACGTGCCTCTTCAGCATCTCGGGAGGTATTTATAGCATTTCAAGATCTTTTGTGTGGCATGAACTCTTGAAATAAGCAAGCCGGTAAGTGCTTTTACCTTCTGAGGGAGACTGCAAAAGCCTCAGTATCTGCATTGATCCAGCCCTGGGGATTTGCATTAATTACTCCCTCCTCCGGTGACTTTCAGCTCCAGATTCAATTGCTAGCGAAGATACCTGCAGCACGCACAGTCTTGACATCGTGACCCCCGGCAGCGCCGTGCGCCCGTATCGTCTGTCCCCACGTGCTCGGCAGCGATGGAGGGGCATCTGCCGCGGGAAAGGTTTGGAGCCCGGAGGGATAATGCTGCATCCAAGATGCTGGTGCTGAAGATGAACGCGGCTGGGGCCAGCCTTGCTCCACGGAGGTCGGGATGTTCCCCAGTGGAGAGGGACTTGGCCGCTGGCTCGTCTCCAAGGCCAGGTGGCACTAGCCAAACGTGGTGGCTTGTGAGCGGGCGCAGCGGAGGACGGGTCGCTGGGTGGGTATCGCCCGCCTCCGGTGGTGTCCCAAGCCAGCTGCCTCCATGTTATCCCAGCGCACCTCCTAATCTCTCCTCCGCGTTCTCTCTGCTGCTCTGGAGCAGCTCTCGGGGCCCCCCTGTGCTGAGCGGGCTTTATTCCGCAGGCAAGACTCAGCCCGTGAGGAAAGGAGACGTTAGGGGTTTGCAAAAGCGTTTGGAGCCAGCAGAGCTGCCGTGTCACCTGCGCTGGACGGTGAGCACAGAGCAGGGCGATAATCTAAACTAGAGTGTGAGACACGAGATATTAGTCCTGCCAGAAAATAAGGTTTAAAAAAAATAAATCATTGCACCATATTGCTTGCTGCTGTTTTTGCCAAAGTCAAAAATAGAGGTGAAAGGAATTTTATTTTTTTCCCCCCCCGTTCTGGTTTCACAGAAAAAAATCTTCCCTTGGGCTAAAGACCCATCTGGCAAAGTTGCGTTTACAGGAAATTGCTAAGAAAGGATTTATGAGCGAAAGTCCCTTTGCTCAAGGAACGAGAGGGCTCCTTCCTTGCTGTCTCCCAGCCTGCGGCTCCCCGGGGAGCCCTGCTCCTGCCACCTCGCAAGCTCAGCCTTGTGCTGAAGGCCACGCCACGGAAAAGCCGTTAAAAATCCATATGAAAACATAGGCTGGCATTAACCACATGGCAAACCGAATCTTGGGTTTTTTTTGCAGAACCAGTCGAGAAACGAGACCAACGTCACGTGACCGGTCAGCGCAGATAAACAGAGCGTCCGGGGCTAACGATGGCTCGGAAAGGGTCTGCAGAGCCGGCAGCGATGGCAAGGGGATAATTGCTGGAGGAAGCTGCGCTCTGCAGTTCTGAGCTGGAAACGATCGCTTTATTCGAGAACTTTTGCCCTGGCCTGCAGACCGCAAACAAAAAAGCAAAACCTTGGGAAGCTGAGAATATTTGTGTACAGTTCTCTGATCTATTTATTTATTTGTTTGTTTGTTTGTTCTTCTTTATGGGCTCTTTGGTCAGCTGCCTGATGTCCCTCTCTCCCCTTGTCCGCATGCAGAGCTTTCCTGTCCTCCCTCCTCTTCTGTCTGGTGGCCGTGGGGCAGAGGCGTGGTGGCTCCTCGGCTGGGCTCGCTGGTGGCCAGGCGTGCTGGGTTCCATCCCCGCTCGCGTCGGGACCAGCTCGGCTGTGGGTCCCAGGCGGCGGCGTGGCCAGGGATGCTGCTGGTCCAGGTAAGCTCGGAGGGGCTGCTCCAGCTCCCTGTCGGGGGGCTTTGTGCACAGGCTGCGTCCCTCAACCTGGTTGTGCGGGTCGTCCTGCTGTCCTGCCGCCAGCCCTCGCCTCCCTCCCTTCCTCCCCGCTTGCGAACGGGGGCACCGGCTGCACTTCCAGCTGCCATCCGCTTCCAGCATCCCATCCATCCGCACGTGCTGAGCCGCCTCTGCCGCACTGGTATCAGCGTGCTGATGCCACCAACCTCCCTGCTTTTATCGTTGCTTTGCCAGCCGTGGCATCAAAGAGAATAGCAGAGAAATTGTGGCTGGAGACAATTAAGGGTAGCGTGCCTCTGGGACTTGTACCAGAGCCAGCACTGGGCCGTGCAGTCGGTAATGGGCTAGAAAAGCAATAAGCTGTGAAGGAGCACAATTTGCCGATGGTACACGGCTGTTTGGAATAGGCGAGTTTAAAGAAGGTGGAGAAATTTTAAGGACATCTACCAAAGCCTGGTGAGCGAGCACGTGGCGTGGAGATGACGTTCAGGTCGCCCAAACCGATGCGCAGGGATTGCAATTACCCCAGCTATTCGCGCGCGTTTCTGTGTTCTGGCTTAACCCTACGGCCTCGGGAAGCACATATACGTTTATGTTGGCGAAAACACCCGCGCCTCTCACCTGAAAAGCCAAGAGAGATAGCACTCCCTCAAGCATATGGCAGGGGGGGAAAAAACAACCCTGGCAATATGATGTTTTAATGCAACGGCTTCTTCTCACCCAGAAACGTGTGTTGAGCTCTGACTGGGAGAAAGATGCAGGAGAAATGAAAAAAATGACAGTAATACTTTCCTGAATAAAATATAATTGCTCTGTGAGATTCCCTGCAACAAGTTATTACTGATTTCAAAGTACTTGGCAGAATTCATAGAAAACCAGATGAGAAGATGCCTCCTTGGCCTCACGGTTCAGCCCGCTGTGCTCACCAGCGCCTTCGGCATAAAGGCTTTTCTGGGGTTTTTGCCTCCCGGTGCCGAGAGTCGCTGCTTCAGATGAATTGCAGAAAGAATGCGAACCTTTGTTCATCAGGCTAAAATGCTAACCTTGTGCTTACAGGGCTCCTGGTTCTAGGAATGCCTGTTTTGAGCCGCTGAATCTCAATTCCGGCATAGAGAAGTGGGAAGAGAAAGCTGGAGAGGAGACTGGCAAACTGGGGACCCGCAACAGGTACCAGTCTGTCTGCTCCCCTTCCCTTGACGCTCCCGTCCAGTGACATTGTCCTTCCTGCCCCCCAGCCGCCGTGCCCCCAATTAAACCTCGCCAGCACCGTGCCTGCCGCGGGGACGAGCTACCAGCTGGCGAGATTCATGGCACTGCCGCTCCCCCCCATAACTAATAATTCCAGAGCAACATTCAGCATTGCAATTTATTCCGGCTGTAAAACACAGGGAAGGTAAATCACAGAGAGTGTAATAATTTCTTTCCTTTCTTATAAATCAAGCCGCATCTAACAACTTGTCCTCTGCCGTCCCAGACGGACTGGTTCATCGGGGGGCGGGCGGGAAGGGGAAGGGGTGAACTTTGGTGTCTGCACACGCAGGGACACGGTGGCAGCTAAAGACAGGGCGAGACGTGGGGGGGCTCGCTGAATTTCTAGCGAGCTTCCCCAGGCCGTCGGCCGCTCTGCTCCGGCTCCCGGCACAAATCCTGCGATTCGCTCTTTTCCCTGCCTCGCAGCAGTCGCGTTTTGCAGTCCCTGCTCCCCTCGCACCCCGGGCTGCAGAGAGGGACCCGGAGCCGCGGGGAAGTTGGGTGCCCGGGCTCTGGGGACACGCTGCCAGCAGAGCCCGGGGCGATGCTCTGGGGAGAGCCCCGCGCGGGGCAGTCCTGCAGCCGAGCACGGCGCAGACGCCGCTCCAAGCACAGAGCTGGGGCTGAAAGCGTGTGCCTTGAAACTGCAGCTCTGAAAACGATTCCCTTTCTGGTGCCGGCAAGTCTCCCTGCCCCTCTCCCTGTCTGTGCCGCCGAGATAATTGTTGGGACGTAGCTCATGGGACAGGACAGGATTAGTACGTTGTAAAGCACTCTCTGCTGGATTAGCTTTCCTTCCCCTCCAACTGGTGGCCACGCTGGCCTGGCCTTCCGCGGGGGCGCTCCCGCTGCCAGGGTGGCTTGGGAAGCCGTCCCCCCGCTGCTGGCACGGCGCCGGCGGCTGCTCGCAGCCACCCGGGAGCCTGCACCTCTGCCACTGGTATTCACGTCTTCTCCCTCGGCTCACGCCCCTCTCTTTGATGGGATAAAAAGTCTTGCCGTTAGCCAGAGCCCTTTCCTGTGCCATTTAAAAAACATAAAATGCAAGTTGCTCTTTTCAAGTTTGAGCTGATCTCTCCGAACGGCTACTTGGATTCCCAAGATCGTGGTGGGATTCGGCAGTGAAAGTATCCGCACATCCTATTAAATGAGTGTGGATTTACTACAGAAACGATCTTAAGTGGGATTTTCCGCAGTCTGAGTCAGGCAGCGACTGGGAAAGCCATGGCGCCTACGTCCCTCGTTCCTCAGCACGGCCCGGCGTGCGGTGGCCGAGGTCCGGCCCCTCTCCGAGGCAGTGGCAGGGCCAGGAAAACCCACTCGCTTTGTAGAGGCAACGCCTGGTCATCGCCTCCTGGTTGGAAGCGTCCCTCGGCGGTCACAGCATCCTGCCGGGACCCGGTCCTGCACCCGGCGCGGTGGGAGGAGGGCTGGGGAGGTCCGGCCGGCTCCTCCGGCCCCCGGGGGCTCAGCCCTGATCAAACCCGCAGGCTGCGGCCGGTAACGAACGGTAATTCTCCAAGCCCGGCACTGCTCTATTTTTTTTTTTCCCCTTAACAACTGAACTGATTAGAGTGAAACTTTGACTTGATTAGTGATTATTGTCTCGGCGTGGCGGTTGCTTGCAGCCCTTTCATTTTCTTGGTTTGTTTTTAAAAAAAACACTGGCAGGCATTTCATCCCCTGATTTAATGCTTGGGCTCTCCACTCCATATTCATCTCTCTCTCAACCTTTCTTTCCCCTCCTCGTGCTTAGAAGAATCAACTTATTGTTTTATTTTTGTTTACGTGCACAAAGCGGGGAGTTGTGGGGCGGCCGTTCCCCTCGGTTGCTATCGCTGGAGGGAAAGCGGGTGGGCTCTGTCACGGCGGGGACAAAGCTGCAGCCAGCCCTAATTACAGAATAACATGCAAGAGCAGCTCCATATGTCTTTCTCCTCGGTTCCAGCTCAGTGAAGGCCTTTACTCCTCAAGCTCTGAGGCTTATTCAGCATTATTTCTGTTAATTATTGGCGTTACAGCCATTTCTGGAAATCCTGGATGAGCTCAGAGCTGTTACTATTTTGCGATTTATTGCCTTCTTTCCTCCCCCCAGGGCTCCAGCCCAGGTCAGGTCTCGTGGCCGGTGCTCCGTAGGCAGAAGGCACGAGGTAGCCGCGACCCGCAGCGTCCCCAGGCTGGGACGAGGCAGGAGCCGGCCCCGAGGGCGAGAGCGAGCGGCCAGGTAAGGGCTCACCGAAACGCTAAACACCGCACCGCTGTGCAAGTCGGATGCGACGATGGTCATTGCAGCTGCCCGTCGCATCGGCATGGGTGGACAGACATCCCGGGACAGGGACCAGGACTTTGCCAGCCCCCCAGAACCCCGCTTTCCCAGGGAGCGGGGGTCCGCTGGACGCCCGCCCTGCGGCTGCCGCTGCTGCTCCTCTCCCTCTGCTGAAGGAGCCCTGGGTCCCCGGCGGTGCCGCCTCCGGCACTAAATCACCTCCCACCTCGCAAGCACCGGGCAAAATATTTATGGCAGGGACCGGCTGGATCCCAGCTCCTGCTGGGAATGCAGCTCCCGTGCTGCATATTTCAATAACAATGACTTATTAAATAATAACTGACATTTACCTAGCTGCTTCTCGTCCTCAGAGCCCCCAAGACTTGGCAAACTTTAATTAATAGTTGTTTTAATAGTTAAATAACCTTTATAACTGCATTTCATTTATTCCGGGCCCATCAGAAATAAAGTCATAATGATCTGAGTCAAGCGATAAAACACAACATCTGGTTTAATGTTTGCGGGTTATTTAACGAACTGAGGAACCTGGCAGAAGAGCGGTATGTTTATTTCTTTTTCTTCTCGTAAGAACGTACCTTTCAGAGGGGAATACTGCTTGGGTGCTCGTGTTTTGCCTCCCACTTTTGGCTCGGTGTTTTCCAGCTGCGGGTCCGGCCTCGGGGACCCCGTGTGCTCATCCCCCGAGAGTTTTGGGCGCTGGGAAGCGCGTGTCCATGGGCGCAGCGGTGGGAGCGCCATTGATTTATCTCTGGGTGCCTCTTTGCCATCTGTGTTTGTATCGCCCTGGGCACGAGACGAGCAGTTCCCGTACAGCGCGCGCTTCACCGGCTGCGGCGTCCCCGCGCCTGCGGAATTTATGGCGAGGCAGAGAGTTGCCTTAGCGCATCCTTCGTGTGGGCAGGGTCCGGGGCAAGCGGTGCCACCTCCAGATGTTCCTGCCCCTTCGGGAAGTGGCCGGCCACCCCTCGCACCCGCTGGAGCCCGAGACGGGGCTCCCCCCATTCCCTCTGGCTCGGAGCGAGCCCCGTCCCTGGGTTCCCGGCTTGCTTCAGCCCGATCTCCCGACTTGGGTTCCCCCGTCTCCCGCAGCAGCCTGTTCCGAGCGGCCTGGCTAATGTTGCTTAACGCGGCTCCGGCTCTGCGGTTCCCAGAGCACCGTCTGCACGACAACGTGAGCTTCCTCGGGCAGATTTTGGGTACTCCTGCTCCCCCCGCAACGCTACCTATTAATTGCGTGGAGCAAGTATTGCAGAACTTTACTGACGCCCTTGAGCTATATTCGTGTTTATTTCCATAACTCTTTGATACAATATTTGTCTTTGCCTGAGCTAGTTTGCCAAAAGGAAAGGGAGAAGGAGGAGGAGAAGCATACGAGGGATTTGGATTGCCTCACATCTGCCTTTCTTTAAGCAGCCCATATGGGAAAACATATTCTTCTGCACAGAATTTGTTAAAGGTTTTGTAAGACGCACTGCGTACACATTTAACTCAGAACCTAGCAATATTTATATTTAAAATGGGTCCAAACAGATCCATTTGGAGAGCGTTTGGAAGACGTAGGGTGGCAGCGCACATTGCGAACGTAATAGCCTCATTAGCTAGCTCAGCTTGCGGGATCTGCTCGCGCCGGAGGTTTGACGGGAGGAGAGGATGCTATCCAGCCTGGTAAGGATAAAAATCATAACGTGTGCGATGTTATGAGCATATTTCATCCGTGAAGCTCAGGAAAGGTGACATTATCCATGGTCCCCTCTAAGATAGAGTAGCTGCGTCCGTGGGAATCGACATCAGTGGGTGCTTTATCTGTTTCCTTTGTGTTGGTGTAAATCAGGAGAGGCAGCGTGCAAACCCCTCGTCCCTGTCGGAGCGCGGTTACCAACACGGATAGTCCCAGCCGCGTCTTTGCAATAGCTCACGGAAGCCATGAGCGATGGGCTGGCCCGAACCCATCGACCTCGCGGGGCGGGAGGGGGAGCCGGCACTGGGTCTGCGTTGCCCAAAAGGGCCAGTGCAAGCCCGGAGTGGCTCCTCAGGAGCTGGCACGGATGTGCAGCCGGGGGCAAGGAGAGCGGCGTATGGGTATCTCACCGCTCGGACGCAGGGAGAGCGGTCCTGCACGTCTGTGCCGTGAGTTCAGCGGGGCTCTTGCGCCGGTTCACTTTCTTCTACGGGACTGCGGCTGAAAGCCACGTTCTTCTCTCCCCCATCGCCTCTGCGTCCGCTACCTCCGCAGCCCCAGCACCTGAGCAAGGCTGGACGGGCGCTGCTCCTGCGGGTGGCAGGTAAAAGCGGAGGCTGACGAGCGCTGATCACAGCCCGTTAGCTGCTTTCAGACTTCGCTGGGTTTTGTTTGGTCTGGTTTATCTGAATCTTTATTAGATAAGCTTGAATTGGCAAGGGGGCCTGTGATGCAAGAGCCTGCGTGCTCTCCCTCGGAAAAGGCAGGCGGGCAGCTCCCCAGCCCCGCAGCCATCCTTCCGAGCGCGCACAGCCCTGCCTGCCTGCCGGCAGATAATTTTATTTAATCTTGGCAATCTTCTGCTATATACTTAAGTAAACAAAGATCAAGCTACTCGCAACCTTAATTAGGCTACGCATAAATAATAGCTTACTGGATTAGCCCGGAGTATACATGGGAGAGTAACAATAACGACAAAACATCCCGCTCTCCGTGTTTTCCTTGCAGCGTCACCCCGTTACGCGGGATGCTTTGCTGCTGGCACCCAAGGAGACCCTTTGGGTCTCGTGCAAAGACGGTGTTTGCTTCCCCCAGCCCTGGCGGGGCCCCGTTGGGCAGCGTCCTGGGCAGCCCGGCACCTCTCCAGCAGACGCCACTTCTGCCGGGGGTCTCGGTTTGCCGAGGCAGCAGGGATTGGGAGATGTCAGCTCCTTTGGGCAGAGCCTCGGCCACTGGGGAGGAGAACGGAGGGGAGCGCAGGCTCCCCGCGGCACCGACAGCGGGCAGAATTGATCGTGTCCCCCGGAGTGTTACTCACCGGCACCTTCTGCCGCGGAATGATGGAGCGCTTCAGCCCCCTCAAAAATAACTCCTTGGCTGCAGTAGTTCATCCTGGATCAGCAGTCCGTGTGGTCTCTATCTATCAACGCCTGTCCTATCCTAATGACGTGATAGCTGTGAAAAGTTGAGCTATTTACGCAAGGTCACTTTATTAGTAGGGAAATCGCTCTTATGATAAATGAGCGCTGTGCAGCCTGTCACGGGCGCTCTCCCGTCCCGCTCAGCCCCGCTGCCACTCAGCTCTGCAGCCGGAGCAAAAAAATATGCCTTCGCTCAGAAAACATGGCAGAAAAATAGCCTGTTTCTCTGCTTTCCCTTTGCCTTGGCACAGCACGGGATGGATGGGAGGAGGGAGGGGGACATCCCAGCTCTTTACCGAGCAGAGGTGACTGCCGCTCTGCCCTGCCTCGCTTCCCACTTGCGGTGACGTACGGTAACTGGGATACATTACCAAAAGACATAAAACATTACAAGAAGGTACTTTTTCAGCCAATGTGCTGACACAGCACTGTCTTTGTTCCTTAACCGGGAGCGATGTATGAATTATCTCAACCTAAAGCCTAAAATATACATTATAGGCCGTCTCTTTCTATGTTTTATTTGGGCTGTAAAGCGATACCTTATTTCCCCCTCCTGGGCATCCTTTAATGAACCTAGATTTGAAAGTGAAATATTTATTATATTTTGGGAGCTTAACCGTGGAAGGAGAGGAGGAAGGATATGCAAATTTGCGAGAAAGCGGTGAAAAAAAAAAATCTCCTCTCTATTAAGAGAAAACGTGCAAGCGCGCATCTGTCGAGGCACCGAGTGGCTGCCCCTAAAAGGCGTTCAATGGGGACGTGGGTGTCTCCCTGGGAAAGCGCCCCCTTCTCCCTCCTCTCGTGCCCGGTTGGTAGGCGAGCCCCGGCCCAGGGTGACGTTCGGTGCGAGATGCAAAACCCCCCCAAAAGGGCCAGGCTTCCCCCAGGCCGGGGAGGCAGCAGCCGGCGGAGCTGCTGCCCTACACACATCCCACGGCCGCTCCGGGGCGGGGGAAGCGGCATCTCCCCCCTCTTCACCGCATCCTGCGGCACCGCAGAGGAACGCTGCGGGGCTGGGAGCTGGAGCCGGGGCTCGCTGGGCTCCGGCTTCAGCCTGGGCAGTGCGCTGGTTTGGAAAAAGGCAGAAGAAAATGCTTTCCCTGCAAGTAAACCAACGATTTGTAAACAAATAGATAAACCTGGGTTTATCCGCGTCGTGAAACGTTATCAGAAGTTGTCAGCAGCACACGCACCCCCCCCTGCAACCCAGCTCTGAGTTTCCAAACCGCAGTGGGGAAAAAGCTCTGCAGCTGCACTTGTATCAAGATGAGCCCCGGCTTCATTAGAATGAATGCCATTTGTTTAAAAATAGAAATATTCTGCCATCTTCCAGCAGCAAAGATGAAGCAAGCTATTACAGGATTATGATTCTGTGACTTCAGACCTATTGTAGTCTTAATATTTCACGGTGCATTGACAGAGAGTACATAATATGCTGAACAGCACTGTTGGCTTCAGCTGTTGCAAACAGTATGGTGCAGAAATAATTGAAGTAAAAAGAAATTACAGCCATTCGCGGGGGTGGCAACTCTGCTTTGTAGATGTGAGGTGGCAGGCACTGACTCAAATGTGCACTTGAGAGAAAAATAACCCACCCTCACTGTTTTTGCTGCTGGAAGGCTTTTTGGGGAGAGTCTGCTTTGGCGGGCGCAGTCATGGGGGGCAGGGGCAGGCGGGAGCGGGCTCTGCGCCGCTGATGTCCGCGGAGGGGGACCCGGTTTGTCGCCCCTGCGGCTGGAAAACGAGGCCTCCTCTATCCGGGGAGTTGCGCCGGGTTCAGGCGAGCTGGCGTGAATCGCTGTTCGCGCTTTTAAGCCGCGGATGCATCGTGCAGTTGCCACCACTTAACAAGCGGCTGCGGTGCTGTAAGTAACAGTGGGCGTGCTCGTAACCCAGCGTGGGGACGGCACACAACGCAGTGGGTTACGCCTTTCATCTATTCCTGTTTCGGGTCTTTTAGCTTAAACTAGTCTCTAATCTTTAAACAACACCTAAACGGGGCTAGTTGCCAGCAAAATAGCTGTCTGCACAGAGTCCTCTCGCATCTTCCCCGAGCGGTACGTCAAGCCAGGCTGCGTGAGCGTCTGCAGGCCATTCCTCGGCTGTCGCTCCCCGTTGGGAACTCGGTCCCGCCGTCCTGCCTGGCCGCTGGGAGACACCGCTGCGGCGAGGAGGGACCCCTCTGCTTGCCTGACAAAGGCAGCCCCAGGACGACAGAAGGGGGTAACGATAATCGCGACTCATCGGGCACGTCTACGATGTCCTATGGCGCGAGGGAATAGAAGTGTGGGTCTCGCTGCTGCTAATGATGGGGCTTGGCATTCCTATCGCTTCTGCCCTTCTCCCTGCGCAAGCGAACCTGGTCCTCCGTCTATCTGCGCAAACTACCTTGGGATGTAAACCTCAAGTGCGGCGTCTGCCGGTATTCCCGACATATCCGCCCCTTTCCTCACCCCGGCCCTGCTCCGTCGGCGCCTCTGCTGCTTCACCTCTCCGATAGCTTTGCCCGCCGTCGCGTCCTTCATCCCACGGTACGGCTCGTGGTGCCCTGGCGCCATCCTTCCTGCCCCCGGCGTCCCCGGCTGTGTCCGTCGCCCGGAGCCTGCGCCTTGGGTCGGATGGAGCCCGGCTCCGCGCTCGTCTGCCGCCCGCTGCGCTCCTCTCTTTCTTTGATTGTCTCACGTTAAGCCAAAAATAAGAGAGGAAGAAGTGTTGCAGCATGGCAATATTTCATTCCGAAATAGATTTTTCACTTGAAATTTGTTAAATGGTGGATGTCAGCCGGGAAACTCAATGTTTTGATCACTGGCAGGCGCCTGTTGGGGAACTTTTTTCACAGCGAATTTGGAAGCGTCCGATTTCCAGCTCGGAACGAAGGGGCATTTCGGCATGGGGGCGTTGCTCCTCACACCTGTACACGCCAACGCTGTCTGTGCCAAAGGCAGGAGGCCTTTCCACCGCTCAGGCCTCGAGGGACGTGGCATCACGTTGAATTTCTCTGGTCCCTAAACACCCTAACGAGGTGCCGGTTGTTGGTAAGGAAATGCTAAGGCTAGTTAAGATAAATCAGTCTTTGCTGGATGAGGTGTTACTAATGTGCGTATATGTACAGGCGCAAGTAAAAACAGATAAATAGCATATATGTAATATAAGTACTAATGCATATATAAAGTGTTTGCCCTGCGAACTGAGCTCATTCGGCAAAGAAGGGGGCTACCCACAGCCCAGATTCGAAGGGAGCAGCCTATGATCTAGAAAGAATGAGGTCTCCAGAGCTTCCAGCGTGTCCCAGGGATGGATGAAATGCTGACACCAGTGGAGCAAGCCCCCAGCCCTTCCTCCCGGCCGGTGCCGCTCCGGCGTGGCACGTCAGGGGCATCTGTGCTGCGGGAGCAGCCGAGGGTCCCGCTCCAAGAGCACGACCCCAGAGCAGCCCGTGCCAGCACCAGCGACAAGCACCGCTCCGTGCTCCTTTGCTTATCCAAAGCAGAATCTGAATGGAAGCGTTTGTAAGTGTTTGCGTTTAGATCAAATGGAAATTTTCTGGTTTTCTGAAAAATTTTCAGCTGGCTCTGAGCATTTGCCCCCCCACCCCCCAGAGCGGCACAATTTCACAGCATATCCATCCCTGCGGCAGTCGCTTGGCACCGTCCCCGCTCCGGCTCCTGGCAGCCCGTGTCGTCCCTCCCTCCGCCAACGCCCCGCGCGAGACTGGTCCTCGGCACCGAGCCCATTTCTTCCCATTTGGGGAGGGTCTCTTCCAGCAGAAGGCGAAACAACGGGAAGCAAAACTTCTCACAATGCTATTTTGAGAAACAAATGCCCCAAAAGCGGGCACATTGCTCACAGGATCTGCCCGTAAAAGGTCCCGCAGGTGAGAAGGTGCCGGACCCGAAGGCGGCTGCGTGGGGTGCAGTTCCCGGGCTCCAGCGGCAACTGATGGTGGAAGTCAAGGTGCCCGCGTCTCGCTCAGCCAGAGGACTTCCCTGGGCACTTTGCAATCTTAATAGATCTGCCGCGCGGGGCAATCTCGCGGTGATATTTTGCAATTAAAAATCGAAAATAAAAGGCAGCTCCTGTAGAAAGCCGATGAAGCTATTACTGAAATGCAGCCACCTGTGGCAGGAAACACATTGGCTCCTTAATCTGTGTCCAAAACCTCCGCGTGGCAGTTTTGAAGAAGCGGCAAAGAATTGGGTATTCTCTTTGTACAGATGACAAAACAAATCCGGAGGCTCGGGAGGTAATTCAACCGACTGGAATAGTACCACGTATTATTTTTTTCTAAAAAAACACAGGACAGTGGGATCATCTGCTGTCGAGGGGACCCTGGCTCTCTATTTCTCGCTTCTGCAGCGTGCGTTCAACCCCTTTTAATAGCCGGAGCATCGTTTCAGTACCGGCAGAGAAGCAGCGAGGGTTCCTCATGGTTACCTGAGGATGCTTCTCGCACGGCGTGCCCCGGTGCTGTCTGGCAGTGGAAAAGGCTCTCCGGCACCCGGGCGAGAGGGGGTGTCCCTCCCTCCCTCCCTCCGCCAGCCGCAGGAGCGCGGCTCCCGGAAAATGAGCCATTTGTTACTGGCGAACAGAGAAGCTCGGCTCCCTTACTCTGCCACTCGACGTGATCGGGGCTCTTAGGAGACGGGGAAATCGAAGGCCATGCTTTTCTTCTTTCTTTGCTGGGCCGCCGACAGAGGGAAAGCGTGCAAGGTCTGCAGGTGGTGTAAGACTCCGGATCTTCTCGTGGTCAATCACGGTCCTTAACCTTTCTTTTCTCTGCTGCGAGCGCCCTTGGGACTGTTTGCGTTTTGATTTCAAGGCTTTCTCTCTGAATGCCAGCAGGCAAGGGGGGAGATGATTGTGCAGAGGCGTAACTCCTCCTCAGTTCCCCTCTCTCCTGCCATCACACAGGCGGGTTACCCAACGGTACCATCCTGGCAGCTGGTGCCGTGAAGGGTTTTGGTGTAAAAATCTCCCCGCCCCATGGCCGTAATAAGTGAGTTTGTGCCGCTTTACACCAGATTGGGTTAAAATAAACACAAGGGTTTGGTTACACACATGCAGTCTTCTAGACGCCTGGGCCTTGGTTTGGGGTTTTTCCCCTACGGAATCCATACTGATCTCCACGCGGATAAACTGCCACCAGCATCAGAGCTGGCTGGGAGGCAGCTGGGACGTGCAGCCCTCCATGGCCCCGCTCTGCTGCTGGACCCGCCGGTGCCATCACAAAGGCTGCAGGGCGTGATTAACGCTAACGAGGCAGAGGGAGCGTGCCGGGGTCCTGCCCCGGACCCGCGGCCCAAGGAGGTCACCCCGCTCCTTTCTCCCCCTTCTGCTCCGACGGTGCTCGCGGCGCCGTATTTATCTCAATGTCATTTTCCTCGAGATGTGAGCTGGAACAAATCCGGAGCAGCTGCTCCATCTCTAAGTGTCCTTTAGGGATCCCTTCAGCAGACACTTTGCAGGATATAATGATGACATTCTAACGAGCGCTAATGCGTATGTTGTCATCTTTCTGTATTTACACTTCCCACAGGAGGCATCGTTCGGAGAAGGAAAAGTGAGAGACGGAAACTTTTGTGCAGGAACTTCGTCGGCTGGGCCGGGCTCGGCCGGGGAATCCACCTAATTAAGGAAAGGCGCCAGGCAGGGCCGGCGCCAGGCTGGCAGCGAACGGGGAGCCGGCCGGGAGAGGACGGCCCGCCGCGCGAAGTCCCTGCAGCCAGACTACACCAGGCTGTACGGAAAAGGTGGAGGGCAAGTCCCTCTTTTGGCGTGCAGAGCGAAAGCAGAGCCCGCGTCGCTCCACGTCTCACAAGCTTCAGCCTAATGGTTTAACTGCAAACTCCGGGCATTATGGATTCCGGCATATGCTTGCCTTCTCTCCGCTTCGCTCCCAACGATGAGGCGTGGAACATCTTCGCGGCCTTTGTGGCGGACGTTCATTAGCCACATCATTAACCTAACCCTGTAATGGCCTCAGCGAGCGACGCTTTCCCGTATCTGTCACCGGAAAGAGGATCCTCGAATCACAGACGCGATCCAGTCCTCTTGTCCAGGAAGAAACAACTGCAGTCAGGTCTTTCCCCAGCAGGAATGTTATATACGTGCGTACGGCTGCCTGGGTCTAGGTATAAATAAATAAAAGGGAACCTTCCAAACAAAATAAGCGAAATGAAACTATGTATGGATGCTCGGTATTTCATAATATAAGCAGTTGAAATGGATAAGGTCGCCGCTTTGTCCTCTGCTTCCTGATTTTATCAGGGGGGAAGATTGTATCAAATAAATAATATATCACAAGATTTCTCTCTCCATCTCTCCGCGCGCACGCACGCACGCTCCGCCGTCCCTGCTCCATTACCCAAATCAGGAGCGAGGATCCAGCCGCTATGATAAGTAGTAATAAATGGCTCTGCTTGTCGGGGGAAATTTTGCTGGCAAATTTCCGAACCAGATTAAAAAGTAAATTAGATTTCTTCTGGAGAGTTATTTTCAAGGGTTTTGTCTGCTGCTGTTCCCGTGCAAGATTGCGGCTTTGCCAACGGGGGGAGAGAACAAAAGGGGAGGATAAAGAATGCAGGTTGCAATTATCCGACTGAACAAGGTTCTCCGGTGGAAGGCACCTAATCAGGAAAGTCTCAAATTTGCTTAAAAGACAAGGTGTGACACTAAATTTATTTATAATCTGCCTCACCTGCTCAGATAGAACTGTTTCTAAAGGCAGGCAATTGCAGGAGACAAGCTGTAAAATGGAACAAATGGAATCAAATGGGGTATTAATAACAGCAGAATGAAATAGTAACAAAAGTGGGTCTTTGAGCAGAGCCCAACTTCTGTTTCACGGGGAACGCAGACGGAGCGGGGGGAGACGGAGGAGCGGGACGAGGGGCCGGGGACGCGGCCGGGGCGTTAATCCCTGAGCATCGTGAGGAGGGCGGCAGGGCCCCGGGTACTCGCAGGTGAGTAACGAGGGGCAGCTAACGAGGGGCAGCTAACGAGGTGAGTGATGAGGAGGCCTTACTCTGGGGGCAGGTGAAGTTATTTATGGGCTGGCGGCGGGGAGTGACCTGCGCGCCCGGAGCTGGCTGCGACGCGGTGCTCTCCCTGGGACCCTGGGTGAGTCTCCGGCTCTTTATTTATCCGTTTATGCAGCAGAGGTGTCATTTTCTTGGTTATTTGATGCGTGCTTTCAGTGCGTGTGCCCACAGGCCCTGGCACTCTCTGGTGTTGACCTTGCTTACAAGCCCAAGGTGTGACTGTAGTAGAAATAAGGTACTGAAGGCGCTGGGCATAGGGCTGAGGTGGTTTTTGCCCGTGTCCAGGAGCTTTTGCTCCAGCTAGATGTGAGGCGAGTCCTGCGGCTTTGTGGAAGTTGGTGGGGCGGGTGTTATTCCAGTTTTCTGCCTCTGTGTGCTTTATAACGTGCTCTGCGCCCACTGAAGACGAGGTGACTGCTGAGAAACACACCGGGGCTGAAGCCGGAAACGTGGATTTACCCCCAGATGTTTATAAAGCCACTTGTCCTCTGGCTCCTTGTTGCACTTAGTTGTTGGAGGAAACTGGTGTGCTGGGTTTGGTGTAGTACGTTATGGCTTGGCCCAGCGCTGGGTTAGCAATGCTTATAAATACTGCCCGCAGGCATTGGTTTGGAGATGTGTGTTTTGGTGTCCTGAAACTTTTTGCGCACAAACAACCCCTCTGTGTTTGAGGAAGGTCCTGGGGAACGCGCTCGCTGCTCGCTCCTGCGCCCTGTGCTCCTGAACGGCTCGCATGCATGGAAACCTGAAAAAGACAAAGCCAGCAATCCCCCCCTCTCCTCCTCATCCTCCTCCTCGCGCCGTGCGGCTCTGGACACTGTGTGTGTGCGGTGGCCGTTCCTGACGCCCCTCACGATGCACGGGGCGAAGCGGGTTGTGGTGGGCGTCGGGCAGCGTGATCTCAGCGCGCCGGGGGGTCTCTAGTTCCCCTAAAGACTGACTTGCTGGTGTTCCGCTTTTGCGATCTCACCGTGCGAATGATCAAACTGGGTTAAGTTCATGAAAAATCTTCAAACGAATGGGCACCGCAGGCGGCACCTGGCAAGCGTGGGTGGACGGGGCAGCGCTGGGGTGTGCGTGGGATCCCTCGGTGGCAATGTGGGGTGTGCGTGGAGTCCCCGGGCAGTGATGCGGGGTGTGCAGGGGTCTCAGCAATCCCCCCCTATGCTGCACCGTTGCCGGCATCCGCTGCCATGCCGGCATCTGCTGCCATGCTGGCTGCCCTTACCCCGGCTCCTGCCGGCGGTACTGCCCTTTATTTTGTATGTATTTGGGCAGCTGAGCTTTCAGGCGCCGAGCAGCTGCCCGCCTGACACGAGTGACGCGCTCGGCCCGTGTGGGCTGACTCCTGTAATTGGGGTCAATCACAGAAAAAACCCTGTCGCAGCAGAAAGTGCTTCTCGGCTGGCGGGGCTGCCATAGACGGCGGCACTCGGGGGCCGGGGAAAGAGCCGCGCTGCCCTCCCTGCCCTCTCCCTGCCTCTCCTCACCTGCTTTCTCTGCACGTAGCTCCTCTTTGCCCCCCCTTTTCCCTGCAAAGGGGGGAAATGTTTGCCTGGTTGCCGGATCTCCTTCCCTTCTGGCTGCCTCCTCGCCGTGAGAGGAGCCGTAACCACGTCTCTGGTTGCCGTTGCCCAGTCGTGCAGCAATGCGGCAGCCGCGCTCCCCGCCTGCACCCAGGGAGTCCCTGGGCTCCCACTGTGGGGGCAGAGGGTATCCTTGCTCCCTGCATCCCAAGCATCCCTGAAGGGTCTTTTGGGGCAGCTCCTCTGGCATGTTATTATATGGCCTCTGAGTCATGGTGTTCAGCAGAACCCCCTCCTGCATCTGCCATGGCTTGGTGGAGAGGCCCGGGGGCGGCGTGGTGGGGGAAATTGGTTCTTATTGCAAAAAGATACACAAAAAAGCAGCTGATAGGTGTGTTTCGGCACATGGAGCCCTCGTCGGTACCCAGCGCGTAGTGCCCGCTGCTGAGGAAGCGTGGCTAGTGGAGACGGGCTGCCCCCTCGCCTTCCCCCCATCCTTCTCCCGCCATGGCGCGGTGGGACCCGCAGCCACACGCCTTCCAAGCAGCGAGGAAAAGGGGGCAGTGACCTGCCCAGTGCACGAGCAGCCTCCTCGCCCCGGGCCCTCACCCTGGCAGCGCCGCGGCAGCCGGCCAGGCAGGAGCCCAGCAGCGGTCTGGAAGCCAGAGCACCCCCGTCTCTGCCGTCCCTCCTCCTGTCCCGCCTGTCGGGGCCGAGCAGAGCTTGGGGGCTCACCAGCCGTAGGAAGAGCTTGGGGCAGAGGCTCCGTTTTCTGCTGGCGGTGCTGCTGAAATAAATAACTAAACACATAGATCATTCCTGCTCCTTTTTGCTAACCCTGCCAGTCAGTGACAAAGGAGCAAGGGACCTTTCGTGGAGATAAATACAGTGCAAGGGGGTAATTAAAGTGACTGATTTCCCCGTGGCAGGAGCTTTCCAAGGCTCCGCTTCCCGCGGCGTCCTTGTGTTCGAGCAGGGAGAGGAGCGAGAGGTGCCGGCGTGTTCCAGGGCAGCACGAGTCGGGGACAGCCGGCTCCGAGGGGACCTCGCCTCTGCGGTAACCTCCCATCAGAGGCGCTCAGAAGGCGCAGGAGGTCTGCGAGCAGCCGTCTAAACCCACACATAATAACAGTCTCGTTCCCCGCTGGGTTGCATCAGCAGGACCTTTCCCATCTCCTTTCTCCTCTTCTCTGTCACAAAAATGGTGTGAGGGAAAGGTTCACAGCTCCAAGCCGGCTTGCAGGCTTTTGCCCTGAGCTGTTTTCATGCTCTCCAAAAGGCGGGAGTCGGGAGCTGTCACGGCCGTCGCAGGGCTGCCAAACCTGGTTAGGAGGTGAGAGATGAAATAGCGCAATTACGGTTTTCGAGCAAAGAGGGTTTTGCAGATCCGCAAGGAGAAAATACGACCCTCATAAAGGCAGGAGGAGCAGGGCGGCCGTTCAGGGCTGGCAGCGCCTGCGGAGCGGGTCCGGGGCAAACCCTGAGCTGCCGCGGCTGCCAACAGCAGCTTCTCCGCGGGAAGGAGGGACCCCGGTCATTGCCACCACATCCCTGTGCGTTCCCCATCGCTTCCCGCTGCTTTGTGTTATTCCTTTGTCTCTGCACAGCTTCAGCGTGGACCTTCCGTTGCTTATCGTAAGAGAACGTGTGTCTCGCCTTGTTTACGAACGATAAATGGTTGATACGCCGCGTGTTAATCATTATCCTGCACCTTTAATCTAAAGCGTTATCCAAAGCTGCAACTGGGGGCTCGTTTAGATTTCTTGTTTGTAGCAATAATACCCTTTTAATATGCTAAATGAGAAAGCAAATGATCCTTCCTTACGTTTATGAGTTTTTAAAAACATCGCCTCTTTGGCGGCTGAAGGTCGCTCTTTTGGCAGATTACGGCTGAACTCGGGCCCCGCTGGCTGGCTGGGGTCAGTGCCGCTGCTGGCACCGCATATTAAAATCGCTGGCTGGCAGCGGGGACGGGAGAGCTGGGACCAGCGCGGGGATCCGCTCCCTGCGTGCCGTACGCGGGGTCCCTCTGGCTGCTCCCCAAGTCCCCAAGCCCCGTCCAGATCCCGGGCTTCGATAAGGCTTTTGCTGTTGCTCGGCAGCAGACACGTCTCTTCTGATGCTATCGCGCATCCCTCTCTCTTTTCTTTTTTTGCTCTTCCTAGGAGCTTGTGTCCCGGTGATCTATGAGTTGTTTGGAGAAGCAGCAAACACTACTTATGCATTATATACGTGTCTTGTCTCTCCCACTTGATAATGCCATTCTTTAACATGCTCAGCTGGAGCTTTTTGGCTGGCTCTTCCCCCCCCCACACTCCCCTAAAGCCTGCCTGGCACGCGCCGAGGCCTTTTTATTCTTCAAATAATTTAGAGGGTTTTATATCTAACTTTGTTTTCCAAGATCTTTGTGCACAGGGAAAAAAAAAAAAACAAAAAAAAACTAAACAAATCTGCCTCGGTAGCCTGGAGCGTCCCTGTCCCTTTCCTCGCAAAGACGTCGTGGTTCTGAGCTTTGCTGGGAGATGAAAGAAGGTGACGAGAGCTTAGCGCGCCTGAAAGGTGACGCTGGGCCACGGGAGGCGATGCCCATCCCTCGCCCAGGTGTGTGGGCAGCGTAGCTGCCTGTACAGGGCTGCCTGCAGCGGGACCAGTGGCTGAGCGTCTCCGCTTCCCATCCTGCGTGCTTGTGTCCCAGCGTGGGTCACCGGGACAGAGGGGGAACTGCCTTTCCTCTGCGCTTGGCGAGGAGGCTGCCTGTCATACGGGCTCTGTGTGTGTGGATAGAGACGCTCCATCACGGACAGTCACCCGCACCCCACAGGGAGAAGGGGGAGCACCGCAGCCTCCGGTTTCCCACCGGGATGCCGAGAAGCAGCAGGATTGCTAAACGCCCAGGGATGACACGGGCTCTCTCAGAGATGGAGAGTCATTTAAAGACAGGAGAGAGAGGAAAAAAAAAAAAAAAAAAGGCTTTCTCAGTCCTCTCTTTCCAGCTGCGAGGAGAGGATCTGGCATCGCTAGTCTGATTCATGAAAATCACTCTGACCTCTCACGTTAATAGCCTGAGCTCTCCGAAGCCACGGGAATCGCGGCCTCGTCCCTGAACTCAGATATTTTACCTGTTCTCTCTCCAGAGGCACTAAATAAAGTCCTCGATGTACTGTGCTCAAGGCTCTCTGCCTTAGCTCGGTACGCGGTGACAGCATGTTCTCTTTGATTCCCGTGCAGAACTTTCTCCTCTCTCTCGCTTTTTGTTTGCTCGCCTCCTGCACTTTGCGGAGAGGGGTGCGTCTGCGTGTTCCCGCATCGGTTCAGCTCGGTGAACGTCACACGGGCTCTGCGGGACACGGCATCCAGGCTGGGCCAGCCGCCCCCCCGCCGGGATTCCCCGCTGCCGGCTTCGGCCCCAGCGCTGAGCCTGCAGAATAAATCCTGCCTCCCTCCCCACGCGCCCTCCTCCTCTCGGCACGACGACGAGCAGGAGAGGAGTACATGATGGATACGCTTTAAAAAGGAATCCAGGGTCACAGCTTTGTCTATAAAAAGTAAATAACGTGGAGAGCAGAGACCCATCTCCCGGCTGGCACCCGCGGTGAGCGGAGGACGTGCGCTGCCTTGTGATGGAGATCTCCCTCGGGGCCCTGCACCCGCCGGTAAATCACAGACCCGCAGGGCGAGCGTCTCCGGTGCACAGCCCGGGGCGGCAAGACAGCGTCGGTGCAGGAACCGCTAACAGGGAACAACTTTGAGGCCGTAAAGATGTTCGCCACTTGCGCAGCATTTCCTCCTTTTACGTTTCCAGTCGGCAAACAGCTCTCTGATGTCTTATTCCGAAGGGTTCCGTATGGAAAACTTCCCCAACTCCGAGCAAACGCTGCTGCGTAAATAAATCATGGGGGGAAGCGCTGAAAGGTTTGGTGAAGAGAGGCTGAAGCAGGTACGCCCCACGCTGGTGGGATGCCGCCGGGCTGATGTGGCACAGCTGGAAGCGGCAGGGAAGGAATCGTCCCTTCTTTGGTTGCTGGGTGCGATACCGGGCGTGCTGGGACGGCATCCCACCCTCCCGGCAGCCCCTGAGCTCCGCGGCATCCCGAGCGCCTGAGTCAGCAGCCGCAGCGTACAACTTGACCTTGCGGGGAAAGAGGTGTCAAACAAATCTCTGTGCTCGTCACAGATGGTTTGACACACACACGTGCGCGCGGTTCCCCGCAAATCAATCTCTGGCGCTGGCCTGGCCGCTTGATCCCTTTCTGGGGAGGAAGGCGAGGCTGACGGTGCTACATCCACCTCCCTCCTCCTCCTCCTCCCTGTCCTCAGAGGCCTGAGCTATAATGGGGTTACGGAGAAGCTTCACTGAGCAGCACCCCCGGGATGACGAGCCGGTCATACAAGCTCGCGCAATAATATTTAGCGCCATAATTATGCCTTGAGATGTCCTTGGAGAGTCTGCAGGGGCTGTAAGAAAAGGAGGAGAGCAGAGAAATCGGCTCCTTGCCGGGATAAGGCCTTGCATCCCCAAAAACGGCTTTGGCGGCGTGGGAGGGGGGACAGGGAAGCGAGGAAATCCCAGCACATTAGAGCTTCCCAGCCTGTCCCCCGCCGCGGGCGGGCGCAGAGGGACTCGCTGGGGTCAGCGCGTTTAACCGTTCCTCCGTGTTCGGTGTCTAATGCGACAAACTCCACGGCAACGCGCCAGCTGCTCTGCTCACCTGACCCCCCCCGGCCCCCTTGTTCACCCCTCTCCCGCCAAGTTGCCAAACCTGGCTCCAAAGCGCCGTGGAAGCACTTGGGCTCCGAATGACGCGGCCAGGGGCGGAGGGGACCCGCCGGTGGCGGGGGGTATCTGGGGAGGAAGGCTGGTTAAGGATGGCCTGCGTGTGCCTTTAAATCTACGCATTGTGCCATAAATGCCCGTTGCCGTAGCCCCGTGCAGCAGAAATGTGGCAAAATGGAGCGCTCTGCGGGTTCAAGTGCTTTTCTTAAGCTGAACTGGGCCCTTCCCGTCCCAGCTCAGCCCAGAGCGTTCGCTGGGCGGTGGCGTTAAGTGCTGGGAAATGGGTTTGTAATGGGGAGTGATGAGCTGCTTTGACACCGGGCGGTCCCGCCAGCTTCAGCTGCAATATTTCCTTTACTGGGACGCGTCCAGGCTATTTTCGGCAAACGATGAAATTAGAACAGTGTCAAACAGACAAGGATAAAAGGGTCTTTTTTTTTTCTCTTGGGAATAGGAGGAGGTTAATTAAAAAGAAACGGAAAGAAAGTCTTTGTCCGTTTCTGGACTGATTCAAGCCTGGGAATCTGCAGCTTTGCCTTTTGGGAGAGTTTATTCCAACAGCGAGGTGCCAGTCGGCAGCGACGCCTCCCAGGCGCCCCAGACACTCCTCCGCTCGTTTTCTGCGTGAGGTCCCCGGTGAAAACGCATCCAGATTATTTCCCCCCCGCCATCATCCGAGCTGGGGAGCCGGGGCTGGGGGGGCAGGGAAGGGGACACGGCCCCAGCAGCCTCCCCGCGCCAAGGGGCTTTCCCCAAGCTTCGGCTTCGCGCGCGGTTGGGCAGCATCGGCTGCCTCCTTCCTCCGCTGTTCGGGACGGGGAGGGGTTGTAAGAAATATTTTTTTTTTT
>VXBH01002539.1:4400-17172 GCA_013400035.1 Rynchops niger | reverse complement strand
TTTTTTTTTTGTGTGTGCAAAGACATAATTATACTTCCTTGATTAATCTTCAGGCTGAGTCGAGCGCTTGCCATAAATCTTGGAAACAAACATGTTTATTTATATTTTAATTATCTTTCTCCTCTCCTTTCCTAAAGTTCAGGTTGATTTGAGCGTCTCCTACATATTTATCAACATCGCGGTTCCCTCCTCGCCTTTGCCGGGCGTCCCGCGGGCGAGCGCGCGGGGCGTCCCTGCGAGGGGGCGGCTGCACCATCGCTCCCCGGTGCCAAACCGCTTTTTTGGACTCCAAACCGATTCCTCTCTGCGAGCGCCCGGCCCCGGCCTGCCCACAGCCCTGCGGGAGGAGGCTCTTCCCAGCGGAAAACCCCTCTCCAAGGGAGCGGGATGCTGCGTTTCGGAGCACCCGCTCTCCCTGGGTACCCGCTCCAGCCGTCCTCTCGTTTCCAGCGAGCCGCCGTAATTTGTAAACATTAATAACCATGATTACTCTTAAAAAGGAAAGAAAGCAAGTAGCCCCGTAACTAATTACTTTAAGTGTTTTCAATGAGCCGCAGTTCAACTCCTTTATAAAATCTCCCGCTGCGCAGACCAGATTGTCGTTATGATGGGATCTTTCCTTAGACCTATTAATTTTGCCCGGCATAGCAGGCGAACAGATGCGGGGAGAAGGCTACTCTGATTAACGTAATTCCCTTCAAAGGCCGCTGCCTCCCTGAAGGCCGGCGCCGGCTCCTCCGTCCTCTCCCAGAGCTCATCGCGGCCGGGGAGCGCAGGCGCCATTGCTGCCCTCGGCAGATGTCCCTTCTCAGAGACGAGGCCCCTCCGGGGTCCCAAATCTTACCCAAAAGCCCCACGGGAATTAGCCACAGGGCCGCGTCCCCCTCCCTCTGCGGCCGGGCGGCCGAGCAGCGATGTCCGTTTTGCGGCCGGGGAGGCTAAATTTGAAAAAATTCCCTAAAGCTGTAATTCTTTCCCAATCTTTTTCAGTTGTTGTTATTCTCCTTGCGTTTCCCCTGCAGTGCTCTCTCCCTCTTCTTCTTCCCCGGGGGAAGGCGCATCCCTCGCCCCGGTGCCAGCGCCGGAGGGACGAGGCTTTTCCTCTGCCGGGCAGCCAAAATGCCGTTACGCGACGAAATATATTCCCAGCCCCCCGCAAGTGCCCACGTGCCGTTTAGATGAAGCTTTTTAACTGAACGTTGCGGTGGCATTTCACATGGGGGAAATTGCTCCAGTATTTACTGCTATTAAATTAATTTCTCAGTAGAGGATTTTAGACTCTTGTAATTCATGAGGATATTTTAGGTCCTGTTTACTGTCTGGTGCTTAAAAAAATTGTCTCAAGCATTTGTTTGCCGAATATAACGCTGTTATTACATTAGCTTTCTCTCGCAGGAGAGACAGGGGTTCATTAATGTTGATGTGGAGCTTATTGTATCGCCGAGCTCTCGAGCAGCGGGTAATTTTTCATAACATATGTGTGGCAATATCCCGGCACAAAAGGACGAGCGGAAAATGGTTGTAGCCTGGCACCCGTGCGCTCCCTGAAGGACTGCGGCTCTGCGGAGCACTGAGGGGAGATGCTGGAAGTGCTCCGCTATCGGTATATCCATACATCCGCATATCCGTACAGCCACGTATCGCGCCCCAGCTGCAAAGGGGGCCCGTCCCTCTGAGCAGAAACGCCTTCGCGTCTGGGGAGAGGACGCCAAAAGATGGAGCTCGAATGGAGAAATATCTCTTTTTCTCAGAGAACAGGTAGCAAAACGCTGGAAGAGACACAGCCTGAGGCGGGACGGCGAAAAAAATGAAAGAAGTGCTTCATTTGAAATGTTATGAGTATCTTTTAGTTACTAATGCCTTCCCCTCCAAATGGCTGCGTTTCTGCAGCGGAAATTGGCAGCAATCAGGCTCGCAAGTGTTGGGAAGAGATTTACTTGGGCCGACGGAAGAAAACCATTTTCTTCTAAATGCTGGTGCCCAGAGCAAGATAATCTGCGGTTCTCTGAGCGTGCACCGGGCCGGGGCTGGGCGCCCAGCTCCTTCGCTCAGAAAACGCGGCTGCCTGGGTGGGGGAGCCGCCGCCGTCCCGCGCTGGGGGCCGAGGGAGGTGTTGTTTTCATCTGCCGATCATGAAAAGCTCCGATCCGGTCCCTTCATCCGGGCGGGCGTTTAGCGCCGGGGTTTGATCAACAAACCGATGCTATTTAGGTACTTCTTCCCTTCGGTTTTGAAGTAGAAATGGGGGGGGGGGAAGGGGGGAGCACCGAATGCCTGTGAAGATCCAACCAACCGGACTGCTCAAAGCCAAAAAAAAATGATTATTATCCCCCCCCGAGAAAAGAGCTTTTCTCCCAGCCCCATCAAAGCCGCGCGCATCCTTCAGATGAAAGCCCCGCTTTTTACTTCCCCTCCTTTTAACACCTCATTTGTTTGTAAGCTCCGTTGGTCCTAAATGAACAAACGGTTTGTCTGCTGCACCCAAAATAACTAACTGGCCGGCCAAGGAGCAGCCGGGCGGGCGTCGCTCCGGAGCCGGCTTCGACGGGGCTCCTCCGTGCCGCCCTGTCTCCGGCCACTGCTCTCGAGCAGGGGCTTGTCGCGTTTTTCAAGGCAGTTCAGCCATCACCGGTGGCAAAAATTCAGTGTATTCCAATTTTTAAAACAGAACTAATAAAACAAATGGTAGCAAGCAGCAGATGTCGCAAAATGTAATTACCAGCTGATCAGTTTCTGGCTGGTTTGGGGTTTTTATCCCCTCTCTCCCATGCGAAATAGCGGCCTGGCGATGCTCAGGGTCTGGAGAGAGGGGCACAACGGAGGCGCTGGGGGGGCCGGTCCCGGGGACGCCGGGGGTCTCTGAGCAGCGGGAGCCCATGGGGAGTGACGCCGGGGCTGCCCCTCGCCTGCGCCCTGTATAAACAGCCCTGGCCAGTGCTCGCCCCGGCTTGGCTGGGAATCCTGGATGCACCTGGAAAATGAGGCCGGGAAGCTTCATCCTCCCCCAAATCGCTGCGTACCTTCAGTCTCTCCCGCCGCCCTGAAGCGGGCTGCGTGACGGGGCGGAGGGGAGCTGAGCCTGCCGAGGGGCCGGGCCCATGGCTGCCTGTTTGCCGTCAGGCTGGGCGGCGCGGTGCGGGATGGCTCCTTGTTAATACAGGTGCGCTCGGTGCTAACGCTCGCCAGAGGCTCGCAGCTCCTCGAAACCCTCCGTTTCTGCGTTTGGTTTCTTGTGTTTGAACTGCATTTAGAAGCACTAGAGGGAGCGGGACGAAACGCCGCGGCGGGGAAGTTGGGATGTGGGGACCGATTCGTCACATTTGGGGGTCGGGGTATCGCGAGTCACGGTCGCTGGTTTTATTTGCGCTGCTTTGGCGCTGCGGGCGAACGCTGGGGTTTATCTTGCGTCAGGAAGAGAGCAGGAGGCTTTCGAGTAGCATTTCGATTAAGATTTTAGACTGGAGAGATGCAATTTAGATCAGAGCGGAGCCTGGTCTTGGTAACTCCCCCCCCGCCCCCGCGTTTGATATTGGGAAATGTCGCGGTTTGTGCGTCCGCGTCGTCGACGCCGCTGGGGAGCGATTGCATCGGTGTGAGCGTGACCCGGGGAGATGTGAAGGGAAGGCGCCCGTTCTCCAGAGACCTCCCCCACCCCGCAAAGGGAGCCTGGGCGAGGGGGAGGGATGGCCCCAGAATAGAAACCGGGCCGTGAAATTCATCGTTTGGGGCTGGAATTAAATCACTTATATATAACTTTTTAGGGCGAGCTCTCATCTGGCGATAATATATCTGTAGTCTCTGTTTTTTTTAACTTTCACGCTTTTGGGGGAGACGTGCCTTCTCGCGCATCTCGTGTACGGTACCTCGCCGGAGGGGCCGTTCAGTACCCGGGGCCTCCCGGCACCACGAAAATACCAAGGATAAAGAATAGCAAACATCCAGAGCTCCACCTGATGCCTTTCCCACCCGCCCGCGCCTGTAAATACAGCAGCTGTACAGAAAGGCTTTCCCCCAGCAGAATTCATCACGCGTTCAGGGCTCACAAGATCCAGACCCGGAGGCAGAAGTTGCTTTTTTTTTTTTTTTTCCCCTCCCCTCTTTTGGAGTTTCTCTTTTATAGCTTGCTTATCGCGTTTCGGCGCGCTCGCCCCCGGCATCACCCGGGATGTGTGTAAATGCCCAGGGGCGGGTATTTGCAGGCGGGAGCGTGCACGGAGTTATCCGAACATCGCCCGGCCTCCTGAGAAGTCGTCTGCAGCTCGGTCTCGCGTCTCCGCTTGGAGTGAAAGCTCTCACCGTGCCTCCTTGCAGGAACAAAAGTTGCTTATGTCTGCTGTTTGCTTAGAGGGAATAACGATTTTTAAAAAGCAGCCAGACAAAAAGCTGCAGGGGCCTGGTAGCTAATTAGTCTTACAGTGGCAAACGATGGCCGCCCGTCAGTAAAACAGGATCGCCCGCAAATAACGAATTCGGGCGGGCGGCAGGCTCTGCAGCGCCCGGCTTCGGTCTGGGGAGCAAGGGCCCTCCCCTGCCGCGGCGAGCCGGGGCGTTTGCAGCGGGGTTATTGCGACGGCAGCCCCTCTGCTCACGGATCTCCCCCGGCACACGGGGACCCCAGCCCCATCGTGCGGGGCCAGCCCCGGCCCGGAACCCCCGGCCCTCTCCCGCCAGGCTCGCGGGGCGTCCCTGGGAGAAGGGCAGCGGGAAACTGCCGTCGCGGGTCTGTCCCCCGAGGGGCTGCGGGCGCCTCGCCTGGGACTCTGCAGACGATGCACCCTGGGGGAGACGATGAGCGTGCAGCGCTGTGCGCGGGTAGGAATTAATCTGTGTGGCAGCGTTTATCTCGGGGCGGGGGGGGATGATCTGAAAGCGGCGTTTAACAGGGAGCGCTGCGCTCTGGGGATGGTTCTCTCGGGACAATATAAATGTGCTGCGCGGGGCTTATCTGGCTCTGAGGGGATCAGGTCACCCGGCGGGCGACGCGGATGGGCCGTACTCTGCTTAGCGAGGCTTTCTCTGTACAGGACGGCCACTCTTTGGGGGGATGCTATAAAGCATCCCCTTGGGCCGATGCTGCGTAAACCGTGCGTGTACGGGGACACGGGGTCTGTGTTTGCCGCCAGCATCTGCCCCTTCCCTCCCAGCCCAAGGAGGGCCTGAACTCGGATTTATGGGGCCAGGTCAGAGCACTGGGGGCTCTAATCTGAGCCCCGAACGAACATCCCGTGGGCATGACCGTGGCGCTGGGGGTGTCGCTCTCAGGTAAGGGATGGACCCCTGGAAGCCGCCTCCCCGACGCTCAGCACCGGGCTGATGCGGCAGCTCTGCGTTGTGAAGTTGCTTTTTTGGCGTCCCTTCCCCGTGAGGAGCATAGCAACGGCCCCCAGCCGCGGAGGAGCGAGGATCAAAGGGCTCCTCCGCCATCTCGGCTCCCCCAGTGACTGCCGGGCGACGGAGGCGGAGCGGGGAGAGGCTGGGCTCCTGTTTTCAGCCGTGGCACCGACGTGTCGGGTCATCCTCATTCGCCTTCTGGAGGCGAGATCCACCCTGCAGAAATAACACTAGAGCTAATCGCAGGTTTCACCCTGTGGTTTTGTTAGCAACAAAAGCATCATCTTCCTGCAAACCGGAGCGGGAGTCTTCCCAGCACCCCCCTAGAGACCACAGGGAACTGGGGAAAAGTCATCTCTATTCCTGTAAAACAGGAGGTACGACATCGGTTACCGTCCCAGGAATACTGGGGAGAAATCCGGTTTGCTGTGTGCTGTCAGTGCGGCCTTTGTCGCGGCGCGGAGGAGGTGTTGGAGACGCCGGGTGAGACCTGGCCGGCTGGGTCGCTTCCCCGCGGTGGCCTCAGCCCCCGGTCTGAATCCCGTCCCTCCCTGGGGAAAAACGGCTCATTTGTCATCCTGCCACCATTCCCTTCGGCCAGCGCGGTCCTTGCACAGGGGCTTCCTTCTTCTCCTTCAGCCTTCAGAAAGTAACTGTGAAGCCCAGTTCTTTTCAGCTATAGGTGTCCTGAATGTAAGGCACTTAAGATGCTCCAGCTTGAAGCCTCTTCTAAAGACCCCTAAAGGCTGGACCCGTTTGGCCTCAGGGACGCGCAGACGTCTCCACCTTTGCTGTCTCTCTTCTCACCATCTCTGCAGGAATACACCGTCAGGTTCATTTCTGGCGCAGGAAAAACGAGGAGTGTCGCAAAAATCAATGTTTAGTGGAGGGTGGAGGAGGAGAATGCTGCTCCCGGTTTCCAAAAGGTTACTTTAGCCCAAAAAAGTGCACTTGCAAAATCCACCTGATCCTCGTGAGACTCGTGGCGTTTCGGAACTTAGTTGCGGGAGCACGTGAACCTCCATAATGAAAACGATTCTGGTCGCGACAGTCAGTTCCCGTTTTCCGTGCTGTGATGCCGCAGCCTGAGGGCTTGCTGCCATCCCCGCTGCCCCAGGGGGACGGTCCGGCGGGGCTGCGCCTGCTCCGTGCTGGGTGTCCTGGGGAGAGCCGGCAGGAGGAGGAACGACCTGGGCTCGGAGGGGTCCCTCTTCCCTCAGCACGGCTGGGAGGATCGCTCCCTTTGGCGCCAGGGTAGCAGAAAGTACATGGCGGGCGCTCGCCAGGAGCCGGCCCGTGGCGTTTATTTCTGCTCCAGAGGAAGGTGGAGCCGCTCGCGGGCCCTTGACAGATGAGCGTGTTCTCAGTCCCCTCCTCCAAGTGGGATCGAGAGCGGGACTCTGCCGAGGGACGGCTCCCCTGCTCGCTGGAAAGTCTCTTTTTCAGCGTTTTTTTAAAAAAAAAAAAAAAGACAACGGAAATAAATTCTCCTCCTGTAGTGCTGGAAACAGGTTGGAAAACAAGGATGATGGGAGCGTGTCGCCAGGTTGGAAAACCCTTGGAGTTTTGAAGGGGGAGACTTGCTGCCGACGGGCTCGGCTGGGTGAAAGCTGCCCCCTCCACGGTCAGGGTTACGCGGGGGGGCGGCAGGGACCGGGGCAGGACCTCTCCCAGAGCCCTCCAGCGAGCAGGAGAGGTTTCCCGAAGCCACCCTCTGCAAAGCCGGTCCTTTCGGTTATTTACGGGAAGCAATTAAAAGTCTCAATAACTGGAAAAACTAGTTTGAGCGCCTTTTGTTAGTGCTTTCACAGGGATTGGTGGGGGAGGCCGGAGAATCGCGTCCCTGGGGGGTGAATCAAGCCTTGTTCGGGCTTGGTGCGACCGAGGCGCCGGCTCAGCCACTGTTACAGCCTAATAATGGTCTCATTTGAATTTTATCGGCACGATATAAATTTAATAGTTTCACTGGAATGTGCTATTCACGTTGTCATAACATAGGGATGTTTGGGAAGGCTTCAGAGGTGGTTTAATTAGCAAAGTTAGTTGGGAGGGCATTTTGCATTATCTTCCTCCTTTTCTTTCTACTAATGCCCTGTAATTTATGTCAGCCAGGAAGCACGTACACACAATACACAGAGGGTTCAGAGCCAGCCGTGAGCTTAGCTTCAAAGGAGGCGGGGAAGGGAGGTCGCCGGCAGGCAGTTTATTACCTGTCATTTTCTGCGCCGCCCTGCAAAAACAAGTAAGTGAGCGGGAGCGGATCCATCCTCCGCAGCGCCGGCGGCCCAGGGACGCCGGCAGCGTGTGGATCGCCCCGTCCCGCGGTGCTGGGCTGGGTGTCACCCCCGGGGATGCTCGAGGGGGCTCGCCGTGCCGAGCGATGCCGGATTTCCAAGGGAAGGTCTGGAGCGCTTGCCTGGCGGCGGCAGCGCCGTTCAGGGCTGTGTTTGTGTCCTCGGCGCAGCAAAAGGCGCTCGTGCATTGGCATGGGAGTCGCGCGGCAGCTCTGCTTTCCCTCTGTCTTTCTGTCGCGCGTCCTAGGAACTCAATCCGCCGCCGCCTGTCTGGCTGAAAGCCCGGGGGAGCCGATGGGAAGATTTCCACAGACTTCAATCTGGCTTGGATCAGATCCAGGGCCGGGAGCGGGATGAAGACATCTGCTGGCTCCCTGGGTGATGGCCACCACCGGTGGCACTCCCGGCCTGGCCCCTCGCCCCCTCTCCTGCTCGGAGCCGCCCTGCGAGCGCCGCGTCCCTCCTAGGCAGCTAAAAGCCATGCAGTGGCCGTGCCGCAGACGGCCCCCGCCTCTGCCTCGCTGGGGATGGACCTTCCTTGGGGCAGGGGTTGTCCGTATTTAAGTATTTCCGACAAAGCAGCCTGCCCCTGGCATGAATAGTAACAAGGGATGAAGTATTTCTGCTGCAGCCCTGGGCAAGAAAAGCATTCAGATGAACTTCCCCACTCCTTTTCTTTCTTTCCCTACGTCTGCGAGTGAGAAACAGAACTGATCGCAGTCCTATCGAATTAGTCCCGCGGCTCAGGCTTCAAGAGGTCAGTTCCGATCAGCCGCAGAACGCTGGAACCGGCCCGTGGCTCCCGGGCCATCCTGTCCCGCTGCGGGAAGCAGGCTGCCAGGACTTGGGTGGAGGACGAAGATGGGAAACGGGAAGAGACGGGGGTAGGGAGGAGCGAGAAAGGCAGGGAAGGAGAGCCCGGGGTGGGCTGTTGGGCCAGTTTGAGTGAACGCGGGCTAGTGAAATTGGGCACTGAACTCGTGCCGAATGCAGCGGGCTCCGGCAGATCCCTTCAGGGAACGACATTTGCCTGGGTTGAAAGAGGAGAGAATATTCCCACCCAACTCCCCCGGACTTTTCCCCCCGCAGCTCTGCTTTGGTGCCCCTCGCTCCCTGCGGGAGCCCGGTCAGGCGAAAGGCTCCATTGGAGCCGCTCCTCCAGCACGCGCCCAGGCGCGTTCTCTACCCGCCCCCGATTGAAAAATCTTTCGGAAGAACACAAAGCTAGAATCTTTGTTTTTTCAGCGCAGTCTTGCTGCCATGAGTAAAAGCGGGATTCGAAAAGGTTATATATTCCTAAGGAAAATGGTTCTGAATCTTGCATTAACGAGAGCGAGTCACGTTTGGTGGAGGAGGTACTCCGAGGAGCCCCCGCTGTCAGTCCCACCTGAAGCACGTCACGCACGGCCAACGCGCGACTGCGGCCCTGTGCCACGGCCACCCCTTCGCTGCGGGAAACGGCCGCCCTTGCAGCCTCAATCCCTGGCCAAAAAAAATTAAATAAATAAAATATCCAGGTTCTGAAGGGCATATCTTAAAGATTGCAGAGAGACATTTCGTTATGTAGAAATAAAATATGAATTTTAATGCGCGGCATTAACATGAGCTCTTTTAGGAATAACTACAGGACTTCATGATGAACGTATTAGAGCGCTGCTTCAGCACAGGTGCCTGCCAGTCTTCATAAATCAGCTCCAACAAGTTAATTCTTCATAAAGGAGGATGAATTTGAATCTCGGGGGGGGATGACTGGGTACATCAGAAAAGAAGCGGCATAACTTAGAGCGCTCGGGTCCTGGCAGGTGGGAAGAGTTGGGCAGCCTTGGCCAACGCAGGGGCGAATAAGAGTTTTAGGGGACATGCTTAAACCCCGACAAAAAGCAGCCGATCGCAAGGGCAGCGCAGGCCTGTCGCTTATATCGCGATAGTTTCCAGAGGTGCCCGGGCTGCTCGGTGTCCCACGAGGACGGCCAGCCCCGCAGGAGGCGGCGTGCTGCTTGCGGTCCCAGGGCTGGCGTCGGTCTGGAGACGGGCCTGGAGGGATGCCGCTTTGCGTGCGCTCCTTTGCCAATTTTCATCGCGGCGTGGGGACGCTTCTGGCGTGAAGCCGGTTTAAAAGGCAGCTGATAAGTCTCCTCTTGACTAGAGCTTGCCGCCGAGCCAGGCTGCTTTTTATTTGTTGTTGATTTTATTGATGTTATTGACTTTTTCATGGGGCGCTTCGGGGACGTTTGCACGATAGCATGTGCAGGCGCTACAAATTGGTTGATGTTACACAGTGCTTAACTCGCGCTCCACACCGGCGAGAGAGACACGTTTTTATTAAGAATCTCTCGTAGACATTGCTTTTGTTTTTATCATAAAATATATAACACAGTCATCACCGCTGCTACCCACTGTGGCTACCGGCTAAGGCAAAATAATGATGTGTCACAGAAGCGCTTCCAAGACAGCAACGGAGGTATATAGCCCGCGGACTCGTTGCGAAGAGCCTCCTGGGCTGTATAAGAGTGTCCCAGTGGCTGGGGAGCGTTTCGGAGATTGGAGCACGAGGCAACCGAGGCACCAAAGTGGGGCTGCTGTTGCGTGGCTCTTCCCAAGGCCAGTTTCTGCAAGGGATGTAATGGCGCAATGGTAACTGCGAGGGGTGGAGACGGTCAGATCTTGGAGCTCCACACAGACTGGCGATGCCGGGATCGCGGTCTGTGCAGCCGCGGCGAGGCAGCCTGCGCATCCGCCGATGCCGGCCCAGCCGCTCCGGAGCGCTGCCACCTGGCCACCAGGAAGATGGTGGGGTCGGAGGAGGCTTCCCTTGGAGGAGAAAGGGAAGGAGGTGCGGGTCGCGCCGGTTGCAGCCTCTCCCTGCTGCCCCTGCCCTCTGCAGCTCTGCCGTTCCCTTCTCCCGCCCAGCTGGGAGCCCAGCGCTAAGTGTTTTGACCAGGGGTTTTGTAGCTCGAGCTCTGGAAACGCGATGGTAACACAGGGACGCACGCAAACACCGTTAATATTTCAACACATGGGCGAGGACGGGGAGAAACGGCTTTCTGCCCCCCCGCCCCGTAAGTAAAACGGGATCGCTTGTTTTCTATTCCAAGACTCACCGCCTGCCTGAGACAGTAATATTTTAAAGCTGATTGGATCTTAAAATTGTAAGAGGTCCCCGGTGGCCCGACTTTAGTTGGCATTATCAGCTCAGCCATTGTCTTACGAAGCAATCTCCTCTTGAACCATCCTGTGCTCCCTCATCCCTTAAACACGCGCAGCCCGGAAAGGGCTCGGTTCTCTCCGGTAAGACTGAGTGGTGATGGTGAGGAATGAAGATGAATATCGTTGCGCTGTGACCTTGGCAGCAGCCAGCCTTGTCCTTGGGGCTCGGAGCACCTCCGAAGGTTTCTGTTTGCTTTGCTTTATTCACCAGGGACGGGTTGACAGTGCCATCCTTCAGGCTGAAAAATGCTTCAAAGAGCTGGGGGAGCGGGAGAAGCCCCGGAGCGCGCGTGGGGCGGGCTGGACGGTGCCGCGCAGAGGGGTGACCACCCTTCCAGCAGGCTTTACACCTCCTGGGGCGTTGTGTGTGCCGCTGCTCTGGCCGTCCGGTGGGTTGAAACCTAGTGATGGTCTCGGGAGGGCGAAGGAGAGGGTCCCGGGGCCGGCAGGTGCCGCGGCGCTTTGCCAAGACAGACATTTCCAGGCAGAGCCACGGCCTCGGGCGAAAGGTCTTGGCGTGTCCCCCCCTGCGATTGAGCGGGGTTTGCACGGTGGCATTGCAAGGGCAGTTTCAGAGAGCGGGGGATAAACAGCTCTGGAAAGGTCTGGACTCACCTGAGCCTCCGTGTTGCGGAAGGACTGGGAAAAGGGACGAAGGGCGAGGAGGGCTGCAGGGACTGGCGCGGGGAGCGCCTTCCTCCTCCGCGGCTCCCCGGCGGAGCGGGGCGCTGGCAGCAGGCGCCTCTTCAGCGCCACAGGGAAAGGCAAAATTCTACCTGCTGGTTAGAAACGGAAGCCGGACAAATTCAGGCAAGAAATATGGGACAAGTTCTTAGCGGCACGGTCATAAGACGTGAGGACGGTTCACCCAGGGATGGCAGCACAGCTTCGTGAAGTCTTTAAATCAACACCAGATTTCCACGAGGTCTCCGGGCGGAGAGCACGTGAGCGAATTGTCTGAGGGCTGGCTTCCTTTTTGCTGTGTTAACTCGGCTCTTAATTAGTTGTTTTTAAAAAAATACTAAAAATCCTACCGGTTGACTGGCCTTTGCGGTGAATTTTCCCTTTGGTTTTCATCCGAGCCCCGTGAAACCAGGATTGTGTGGCTGCAGCTTTTATCGCAGGCTTAAGTAATTCTTCCAAAACACTCCCTTGCAAAAAATGAGACCAATACTTATGTGTCTGTGGTATCTAGGAGACTGGCAGAAATTGTGCTCTGCGTGATTATCCAAAGCAGTTGTCATGTTATTCTCATCGCTAATGGTATATAATTATGTATTAAGGCTCTCTCCAGGTAGAGCATCTCGGGGCAATTAGAGCATGTGGCAGAGGACACGATGAAGACCCCAGGCCAAGTGACTCTGTCCCTCCGGAAAGGGAAATAATTGTCCCAAAACATATTGTCTGCCTTTTTGCTGCCTGAAATTACAGCGGATCCATTAGGGAGAGCTGACTTTCTAGAAAGATCTCATCCGAGACGATCTGAAAGCTCCTCCGCTGGCTCCAGCTCTGCCATTGCCACGGCGAGCCGGGTGGAAGAGCCTGTGCAGACCGGGAGAGTTTCGGCTGCGTTTGCATCCCTGTGCTGGGAACCCCAGGCGGGGCCCGACCCCCCGCCGTGCCGACGGGTACCGGAGCCGCGCACAGCGCTGGGGGAGGTCGGGGCGGCCGGGCAGGGCAGCATCCTTCCCCCGCCGAGGCCCACGGGCAGGTCTGCGCGGCCGTTCCTGGGAGGAATACGTTTCCCCTCATCTTTTCTACCGATAACCTTTTATTCTGAAGGGGGTGCCTTGATTAGCCCGAGTTTATCTGCTGGTGTTACTGACGGTTAAAGACTTACGCAGACCTCTTAAAGCTGCCTGTGATACTTGACTGGGTGGGCTCTCACGAGCGCGAGGTGCAGATAGGATTATACGTGAAGCGCGTTTTTTGGGGGGGGG
>VXBH01002538.1:1232534-1309787 GCA_013400035.1 Rynchops niger | reverse complement strand
GGGAAGATACTTCATGGCTCTGACATCGAAGTGAAGAAATAGGAAGTGTGAGGAAAAACACATTGCAGATTTTATAGTATGTGAATAACTGAAGTCTGCTAGACACAGTGATGAAAGTGGATCAAAATTACTACCAGATCTTAACCATCTGTTGAGAGGTGGGAGTTGGGTCTCGGCTAGTCCTCCTTCCTGTCTTAGTCTCCAGCATATTTGTAATTGCCTGAGATAATTGCTGCTTGTGAGCTGTCTATGACTATTAAATTGCAAGTCTTAACGTATGTGTTTCAACTATATTTTTTTCTTTATGTATCTGTTGTCCTCTGTATCGAAGTATTTATTGTGCTGGTACCCATTACATTAGCATCAGATGCGTATAACCACTTCTGCCATTATCCAACAGGTATCATTATGTCCAACAGGTATCAGCGCCTAAAATGCCTGATGGAAAAATTCCTTTTTACTGAGCAAATGGCTTTTGTGTATTTTAAAAATTATTTAAATTATAATGAATGTAATTTTATTCTTGCTGTGATTGTTCAGAGGCCTGAAGTTCATTAATGGGATTGTTGCATCTGTTCTGAGAGTGTCAAGATTTCTTGGAGGGGTCTGCCTTTGTCCGTAACTAACCTTTGTGTCCCATCAGTCCCACTATCATTATATGACTGAAGGATTCAGACTGTTACAAGGTACTTGACTATAAAGGGAACGTAATGTTTAGAAATACTGGAGCTCTGTCTTCTGCCAGTAGAGATTGAGTAAATGAAAAAGAGCCAAATCTAGGATCTCCAAGGAGCAGGTGAGCTGTCTGAAGCTCTCCTAGGGAATTCTTATAGGCTTTTGGGGTTTGCATTAATCTTTTTGGCTTTAAGTAGACCTCAAGTTCTAATTTTGAAAACAGTGTTACTATATCATTGTAGTTAAGACAGTGTTTTCCTTGGTATTCAGTGAGAATTGATTGATGTAAACAAGGGAATGTCAGAAATGTGAACCAAGATGCTCTGATAGACTCACAAGTGGTTAAACATGCAGATGGGATCATTGAACTTCTAGTTTTTAAGCTTTTTGCTAAATTTATAACCCATTGCATGTATTTTCTTGTTTTTTGCATTAGTGCAAAAGATGCCACTATATAAAAATGATCTGTGGTAGTTTTGGAGTAAGGTTGAATTCATTTACTTCTTTCTGTGCCATGAAATTCCTCATCCTTTCCTAGACCATTTTACCTCTGAACCCTGGCTATTATAACTGGACAGTACAAATACTGAAAAAGGTTTGGGAAAACGAGCAAGAACATTGAAATGCAGAGCATATGAATGGTAAAGATGCCTAAAGACTTAGACAGCTAGAAGGCTTCCTTAGGTACAAAATTGTCCCACTAAACTTAATAGAATTACTTATATGTGAAATGAAGCTGGAGTGTGAGTATAGACTGCTACCGGTGATTACTGGTACTATTTATCATGCTCGGAACAGAGCTATGGTCCCTGCCCTCCTCACTGCAATCAGAAAATAATAACAAATGTGGAATGGGGCATAAAATATCCAATGCATTGTGGTTCTCCTACTCTATGTATCATGCGATGGTTTAATAAATTGTGATACAAACAAAACAAGGTGTTAATAAGACAAAATCATAATATATTCTTATAAAGCCAAACAAACATTGAGCAAACCATTCTTAAATTTACAGCAAGTTGATTAAAAAATTTCCTTTCATCTTTCCCCCTTCCCCTCCCAAGTGAAATTAGAATGCATTAGTAAGCGAATTTAGTAGAAGAATTTAACTAAGAGCATGATCTCATACAAAGATTTAATTTATCTCTGATCAAAGTGTCTGAGCCACTCAAAAGCCAGAACACTTGGGCTAATTAGAAATTGCTTTTCTGGTGTGGAACATGGTATTTCCTGTAATACACTGGTGCCTCATCAGCACAGCAAAGAGAAAGGTGAACCGGTCTCTGAATAATTTAAGTAAAATTCATATGAACAGCAAAATTCTTCTATTACTATCATGCTGCCTAATCTTAGCAGATCCCGTTTTCCATCCAGATCTTTCTGTGGACCAGATAAAGCATCAGGGTGTATGTGACATGAATAGTTGACTTCATTTAAAATAAGTATTGAGAAAAGTAATTACACATTTAGAAAATAGTGCTGATTGTCTCCCTTCTACATCTAAACTCATTATGTGACCATCTAAGGCCAAGAAGCAGCACTTGGCTTGTAGAATGGGAAGCCGGGAAAGGGTACCCCCCTTTGCAGTTAAATAGGGTGTGACTCGGTATCTGGCCTCTTGGGTTTTCTTGGGAACAGTAGGAGACTTTATTTCCCCTGCAAGCTAAGGGCTGCGTGTGGCTCATGCTTGACTGACGGCAGTGAATTTGTTGGACATCTAGCTCTGGATGAACCTAAAGGCATACTCATCTCAGCCATAGGAAAGTAGCTAGTGCTTGACTTTAGAAAGCTAATATTTGAAGGTTAGTACATTAGCCTAGAGAAATGTCATCTTCTGATTTAAGCTTTTCTGAGGGTCTAAAATAAAGCAGCTCCGTTTAACATGAAAAAATGAATGGTACAGTGTTATGAGCCTTTCAAAACTAAACCAGCCCCTGGCAACACACGACAACGTGAGACTCTCCTTCTTCCCACACGTCTCCCTTTCATTCAGCATAATATTCAGAAAGTCAAACAGATCCTTTTCAGCACAAAATAACTAAATAAACTGTATGCAAGGAGTTAAGCAGGTGTTTGAAACCACGCAAACCTTCCAGCTTGAGGACAAGACAGCTGTCTCAGAATACTTTTCCAAGGCATGTCCTGAGCAGCAGGATGCCTTGTTTCCCCAAGGCAAAGGGGAGGCCCTTTTGGAAATTGCATGCTACTTGATTTCATTTATTTCCCAGTTATATTCCTTACTCTGATCAGGTTGCCATAGAACTGCTTTTGTGGTGAGCAGCAATTGCAGGACTTCTCGAAGAAATTCTTGGGGATCAAAATGTGCTTCTTCCTCGGGAGCAGGAAGCTACCTCTGCACCTGAAAGGATAGTCTCTTTTCTGGTCAAGAGTATCACAAGGTGCATATGGCAATGATTTATTTATCCATAGAATTGAGGTTTAGAGACAAGTCAGTAGCATCCTGAGTAACAGCAGTTACAGTGAGGGCTGGCAGTGAATCTAGTATTAATGAAACAGCTGTGCCTGTTGAGCCCCTGGACATTAGACTGTGAAGTATACTATATGTTTAAGTTTCTTTATGATTCTGCCAAATTTTAGATCAAGCCATTTGTTCATTCACTCAGGAAGAGGGAAAGGTTTTGGGAAACTTGGTTTAAGGAGAACATTTCCACAACTTTAATGAACTTCTAAAATGTGCTGGTAGTTTTTATTACAGTGACGTGTTCGTGTTTGTGCTGCCGGTGCCTTCCCCCCACTCAGAGCAGCTGGGCTTTAGTTTGAGGAGGTGTCTCATACTCCATCTGCTCTGTGGCAGGCAGTGTCACAGCACTGCAGTCACTGGATTTTTTTTCACCTGAAAGGCTGTGCAGCTGTTGTGCATGTCTTGATGAAAGACTTGCATTTGATTTTTTTGGCAAATATCCTTGTAGTTTGTCTCCAGGACAGGACAATGGTCTGGTCTATACAGGAACAGGACGAGGCATCAGCAAACATTTGTGTGAGCCTATTTTACGTGTTAGGGCAGGATGTGTTATGCCAGCTAGTTGTAGTGGGGGTAAGAGAACTTGTTGCTCAATAGTAAATTCAGTCCTGCAGCCTCATTTATCTTTTTCCTTTGTTCTTCATTTCAGTGGAATGAAACCTCATTGTCATTATCTGAAAGTTCATGCCCAATGACAAAAATCATTTGTGTTTGAAAAGGCTTTTAAAGATGACAAAAAAGACAAAACTCTCTTTGGCTGATAAGTCTCTGTTTAAAAGGACTGTGGGAACTAAGAATATAAGGACCTTGTAAAGGTAGCTGGTATATTTGAAGATCACTCAAATCTTGCTTTTCCTCTGTGATCTGGACTCCTCACAGAGTACAAGAAGTTGGGCTTTCTTGGCCGTGATTGCCTGGTGGCTTATATGGCAACACCATTGCAACTTCAGTCCAATTTGTTGTTGATGAGCTTCCTGTTTGCTGCCGCTGTCAACAGAGAACAAAGGATTGAATTAGCAGAGAGTCTTAAGTGAAAATCCCATAATTATCCTCTCCAGATAAGAGACGAAGAGCCGTGATGGTAACAGGCAATATCATCAGTGCCCATACTGAGAACAAACAGAAGGTTTCCAGTAACTCAGCTTTCACTCAATTAAAATTCATTATAATGTTTTCTTTAGAAATATTTTATATGTGATCATTAAAAAATGTCTTACATTGTCTTCATGACTTAGGTAATGGTCCTTCTCTTCCTGAAGTAGTAGAAAATAGTAAAAGGATTAAGTTGGATTCTCAGCTGTTTGCTGAAGTTTCCCTGATTTATAGTTAAGGACAACCAAACACATAACTCAGATCATCAATAAAAAATTTTAAATGTATCCATTAGCTCCTTATCTGGAGCTTTTAAAATGACTTGACAAAACACAACTGGGACATCATCACACTTACTGGATTCTCCTTTTTTGGAGCTGTTAGGGTTTTTTTCCCAGATACTTATAATCTGTGCCTTTAGTTGCTTTTACATAGGATAGGCGTAGATTAGATCTGAGACCAGATGTGGAATAACAATATAAACTAGTAAGTGAAATTAGGGAAATTTTCTTTTAAGAATGTAATGCAGGAGTTTATGATGTGAACCTATGAAAACACTTTTTCTAGTCTATAAGACACTTGGAGTCTAGTCACAGTTCTTTATCTGATTACTACCATGGCAAAAGCCCAGTGTTTTGACTTCTGCTCATATCTTGGCTTTTTTATCTTTAAGCCTCTGTTAGCACTTTTCTGTGATTTCTGGGCATCACAAGGACCCACCTTTGATTTGAGACCACTGAGTGTTGTACTACAAACAGTTGGTAATAATACTACAGTACTGAAGTACAGATTACCCATACAGATCTTTTGTCATTAGTGAGTCAAACTTTAACACCTTAAAACACTGTGCCCTCAGCAAAGAGCTGAGGGCCGTCTGCTCTCCTGCTGCCCCTCAGCCTTTTTAAGAAAGCAAGAGACAAGCAAACAGGAATCTGAAATACTCTCACTTACTAGCTCCTGTACATTAGCTTCTTGAAGTCTCAAACATTAATCTCACCTGTGCATTCAGGAACATCTCCTTCCTTTGGGTAATCAGAAGTTTAGATTAATTATGCTAATCAGCTACTCCAGGCTGACACAATTAGCCAGAACAGGCAGTATCTCTGGAAATCCGTACAGGATCTTTCCTGCTTGATGACTTTAATTTCATGATCCAGCGCAACAATTAAAGGAAATGAGAGAGCTCTCCTTTTGTGTTTTCATCTTTGTAATTCCACATTTCCACTAATTGTTATAAAACTACCCCCATATTCTGGGAGCAGAAAGTCCCTTCATCAGGCTGCCTTCGCACTCAGTGCTCTGCAGGGATTGTTGTTTTCTGTTATCTCATGACTTGAAAGGTGTGTTTATACACAGTTACCAAACATTTAACTGAAACACGTTTGTGTTAGACTTATCACAGAAAGGTGCCAAGAAGCTCTCCTGTGGATCTGGCTAGTGGAGCAATGGATCTACATGTGGTAGCATAGGTGTAGATTGTAGAGCTGAAACAGGGAATTAGATTATAAAGAACAAAGAGAAGATCAGCGTGAAAAGCTAGTGAAAACTCACCTGCCCTAATGGACTATGAGAACGTGAAGAAATATTTCTGTTCGTGTTTTTTGAACAGCTATAGTGCTATTTGTACTTAATTTGATGGTGGCTCTTAGCATCTCCAGCATAAAAAGGAAAAAGATCTTTTCTTCAAATTATATCCTTCACTTGACCACAAGTATAAATACAATACCAGCATGAACGTTCCTTGTAGATGATGTGCAGACCTATAGCATCTGCATTGTAAATAAGAAATCCAAAAGATTAGATCAAAACAGAATATTTTGCTCAGCATTTGAACGAAGAGCTAGTATTTTATATATCAATATTATAAAATATTAATTGTGCATATTTCCATTTCAGTCAAGAAATGTAACCAAGGAGAATTTAGTTTTTGTTCTTATCCGTATATTTTTAATGTAACTATTTCTACTTGTTCTGGCTAAACTTGAAAAGAATGAGAGTGGTGTGCCTGTGGTCTTTTCCAGATAGAACCCTGCTGTCTGCTTCCCAGTTCCAAACCAGAGGCCGTGTTTGGTGGTGTAAGCCCAGACTCAAGAGTCCTGTGAGATGCTCAGCCCCGGGGTAATGTAGCCATTGTCCTTATGACTAGAGATGGCTTATGCTCGTCACCCATCGTGTAGTATTGAAAATGCCATGAAGACATCATCAGTAACACTCATTTTTATAGGCATGAGTTTTTCTAGCTGTAAGAAGCGTAACTATTTCCAAGTTATTTCTAAGTACCATGGGAAGGAGCAGTTTGGACAAGTTTGGAGTATCACAAATGCAGGTGTTCATAAAGAGATTTTTTAACTGTGAAGACAACTTGAGAGAAAGAGAAGTCATTTGTTTGAAAATATAATCAGTGAGATTTGGAAGCGAGCATCATGGTTACTTGATCTGTCAGTACAGAATGGTACTGATAAGAGGCTGTGAATGACCTTAAAAACTGCATAATAGAAAAAAGAAAACTAATGGAAGAGATGGAGAAAGTTTTGTGGGGTTTTTTTTTCTGCAGTCCATAATTTTAATTTCTTTTCTTTCCACTGTATTATAGGTCAGCATTGATGCTTCAAGTGCTTAGTCCATCTCTTCAGTTTTTTTTTCTTTTCCTTGAGAGTATTTTTTTCTTTCACTTTCTCTCTTTTCTCTTAAAAGTCATAACTGCAGAAGAGCAAACTCTGTGAAAGCTATACATTTTAGGTTATGCCTTCCCTAATATGTGCTGACCTCTGACCAGTAGTCACACTTATCTTTTCTGCTTGGGAAAATCACGCCTTCCTCTGCAGACATAAAAATCTGTGTACATTCAGCTGTCAGGCACTTGATGATAGTACCTGCCATTATCTTCACCAGGAAGCTCTGAAATTAGTGTCCAACCTGTTGTATATCTGCCTGTGGTCAGATATACAGAAATGCCTCCTAGCATTCCAAAGGATGATAAAGCATTAGCTCACCTTCGTCAAGCAGGTAGACTACAAATGGCAGATATGTCTTCCAAGAGGGAGGATTTATTCACACTAAGAAGAAGTGATATTTTTTTTCTGTTTCTATCCATTATGGGTGCTTGTGGTCTAGTTACTGGTAAGCGACCTGTTTTTGCATCAATAATCTGAATGGATATGAGTAGGCCAGAGAAGAAGATATTGCAATATTTGAGACATGGGATAATGAGATTCCCAACAAGAATTTGACATGTGGATATTTAAAGTGATTAATGTTTAATGTAGTGATATTACAACTCAAAAAAGGGAAGAGAAGGTAGTAGAGGAAACCAATCAAATTACTCTGTATAGTGCCACTGATCTAGCTTTGAAATTCCTTAAAAGGATTACACTCTAGTTTAATTAAATCCTTTGCTCTCCATAACATTGCTTAACAATTCTTAGTATCTCCCTAGATTTCTAACGTTACAGAGAAAAGAGTTATGAGTCAGATTACTTTGTGTGTTGATTTTTAAAGATGAGCCATGAATCCCTGAAATCCTTTGTTGTTTAAGCAGAATACATTTTACTCTCTCCATTTAGAATTTAGTCATCCTTTTCATAAGTCTTTTGATGAATAAGGTCATTAAAATTAACACAATATTAAAATAGCTGGTCTCAGTAATTATAATGTTTAACCATGGGTTCTCCTGAGATTAAAAACTCTGTTCATTTTATCTTCCAATCCAAGAACTTTAACAAAGCTTATTTATAGCAGCCTGAAGACTTGTAGCTGGGTATAGCTTAAGGCAACCACAATATTCTTGTGTATCAATGACAAAGTATGTTTCTATGGTGAAGTAACTTTTAATACTCTCTTTTTCACGCGTTATCTCACTTTTAAATATGTTGCTTGATTTTTTAGTAATCATTTAAAAAATATTCCAGTCCTTCCTAATGCTAATAGGTATTTTGTTTGATATTCTCATTAAAATTTCCATTGACGAATTTTACCTGTCACATATTCCCACCTACCCATTAACTGAGTCACTGTATGTTGACACGTATTGTGTGATGGGTTTTATGTAAGAAGAAGCAAAAGTTTTGTGAATAATAAAATAGGGATTGAGATTAAATTTATGGAAAAGTTTTCTCTAAAAATGTATTAGAAGCCTTCCACTCTAGTTTAATATGATGACCAGGACATGCTGGAACAAGGGAACCATAGCTAAAAGCTTCATGTCTCTTAACAACGGTGAATATATTTAACTTCCTATATTTAAATGGACAACCTCTGTAAGCTATTCTTGTAAATATTTGCTGAACACTGACTACAGGTAGCTCTAGAGAAAAGGCACATCGGATGTGAATTGGGTGAAGATGGTCGTTGGTTAACTATTGTAATTCAATTATTCATAAATCCTTTAAAGTTAGAGATTCTGAGTTTCTGCAGCAGATCAGTAACTAGTTGGAAGGCACATCAATACAAAATTCTTGGCAGAGACTCTTGTGCACTTGCTTCTTTTCATATATCAGTCATTGTCTTGCTGAATGATAGGATGGATTTAGTTAATGAAAAACATTGCCTAGATGCAAATACCTGTATTAACTATTCCCAGTAAATGAGCACCATAAAAGCGTTTGGGCACCGTACCTTCGGTTTTCATGTTATGCACAACACCATAAGAATCCCAGTTCTAAGGGTAGCCAAACCCTCAGCTTCACTTGGAGATCTTTTGGTTTAAATAATAGAACACGCATAGAGGAACAAGACTGAAAGCATACTAACGCCATATTTAGCATAACAAATGTCATTATTGGCTTGAGGATGATTATCTGATTTTTATGATAGCTACTCAGCTTCTTTAACTTTTCCAGTAGTCACCTACCTTGCAGAATTTATAGAGGATTTTCATTGCTCCTATTATATCATAAGTGGTGGTTGGACCTATCTGAAGGAGCTGGTCTTTGCAATTGGCCTTTTCTTTAGCCTCAAATGAAAAGTCCTGCTTCTTCCTCCCAAATCCTGTTTACCTCCCCCTTATCTTCTGAAACTGGAAGCCAGGATATCATGTAGTTCTGAGGAAAATCTTAATTTTTCCCACTTGTCTTTATTATGGCTGTATGATTAGAATCTCTGTCAAATGCCCTAGTTAGCATATTTCTGGCTCCAGGCTGTTTTTTCTTGAGACTGCTTTCAGAAGAAACTTTTATAAATCATACCGTACGATCTCCTTAAAAGTGCAGTTTTCTAATTGGCTGCATCACTGTTCTTTCTCTATGAACATCATAAAAAGTTTAAACATAATACTGCACAGAATGAAAATTATGAGAGACACCACGCTATTTTTAAGGAAACCCTTCTGGAAGCACTTTGTATTGTCTTTTTAAGTATTTTCTAGCATAGTTCAGGCCATACCAGTCTTCATATTCTATTTATAAATAGTAAGTTTTGAAAAACTCTGAATTAAATTTTGCAGGAACTTTTTTGGAGGAACTCTGCTAACTTTCTGCTGCTTTGTCTGTAATGTCTTCTATAATCTCTGTCTCAGTTGAGATGAGTAAACTCTTCTCCTGGGCAGTGCAAACTGCAGCACACTGTGAGCTAATTACCTTACATTAGCCATTTCAGAAATTACTGGCAGCTAATCTTCATAAAGCTAATCAGTCAGAAAAGCAGGCACCCAGCAAATAAATACCACGCATCTTTGTGCTTTGAAACAATTAGGACTGACCCTAATCTGATTTAAAGAATTGGAGTACTTCCAAAAAGGGAACAGTGTGTGGCTGCTTTCACTAATTCCATAAAGCTCTCGTGTTTTTTTAATTGACCCATCATCTTGATGCACTTTGTTGTTTTTCCTTTCTGATCCCTATGAGCTTGAATTTTCAAAAGCTATTATAAATCTAGAAAGGTAATGTCAGCTTACCCCCTTCATCGGTTAGTGCTAGCTTTTAAGTCTGCTCTTCCAAACACATTATAAATTTCAAAAAGTTAATTTAAATATTTGTCTTTTTTTTCATTTCACTCATGCTTGAGTTTTGGAGAGAGTGAGAATATTTTCTCTTTCATATAAGATCTCTCCTCCTCCCACTCCCTTAAAAATGTCCCCATTCTGCTATGTTGCTGAAGTGGTTTTAAAAATGATACTGCTTCAAACAACAGTTTCCAGGTTTTACTGGATACTGCTTATGCTGCTTGTCACTGAAGAAAGTAAATATCCTGAATTCAAAATACTCTGGAAATAATTTAGCACCTTGGTACCTTGCCACGGTACCTTGCCATGTTAATTAACATCCTACAGGACACAACTCTGCACATTGTTCAAAGGGAGATTCTGCAGAAATAGATGTATTTTTAATACAGATGACCTAAATCAACCTTATCTGAATGCCTCCAAACTTTGGAAATATTGAATCCATAGCAATGCATCATTGGTGTGAACATTACATTAAGCATATTTATGGGGAAGGAGAATGATCTTAGATGATCAGGGAAGTCAGCAGAGTCGAGAGGTGTCTGCCTAAAGATAACAAGAAGTTCTCCTTCTCTGCTGTGCAGCCATGTCTGCTCCTATGTGTGGGCAGAGAACGGGCTATGCGGTTTCCATTACAGGAATGATAAATGTTTTCTTGCCAATGGGCTTTGAGATCTTAAATGGGTAATGCTGTCACTGAGTGTTGGTGGTTCTTCCACAGTTGATTTCCAAATGGGAAGGTTAGCCTGGGATCAAAATGGCATTTTTTTCAGCTATAGTTGAAACCAATTATGCAGAAGTCTGTAAGTGCTAGATCCAGAAATCCAGGTGCCCTTTGGAGCCCTGAAAGCACTCTGAACTATTTCACAGTCTGTGACAATTAAAAAGCAAAGCAAAGAAAAAAGAACAGAAACAAGGTGTTATTTATTATCACTCCCAAATAAAATCTGGGGGAATGCTCTTAAGATTACCCAATAATAATCAAACCTAGAAAAGTACATTGATATTTCAGATAGAAATGCTGCTACAAATAGTGTGCTGAGACAAGATTGATGTAAGATAGCAAACGCTTGCTGCACTCCTAGCTTCCATTAAAGCAAAAGAATAAAAAAGCTTCCAGCTCATCTCCCTGGTGGTATAGGAATGTTGCACGTAAAATGATCACTGAGGAAGCTTGTCAGTGAAAAAGACTGGTGCATGCTAATTAATTGGATTAATCATTTGTACATTGGCGTATTAAAATAAGTAGCAGATATATTTTTATTTATTTTTGCTAGATCCTGTCATGACCCACTGCTAATTATCTCTCTTCCTGGGCAAATGGCTGTGTGTTACAAATCTGGTTGTCATCCTGGGTAGTAGGATTACATGTGATAAATTAAACTTACAGAATTTTCTGGTTTTGACACATGATGTCTGTGACCTGGTCTACTGGGTGTTGGTCACTGTAGCAGCTTGTTCTATAAACTCAAGCCCAATGAGTTCGAAGACCTCTGGAGTTACTAGTAGTAATATAACTTATGAACAGACTCTTCCCAGCTGCATCTTGTTTTGGGTCCACAGTACAAGGAAGAGGTGAATAAAGATGAACAAGCCCAATGGATCCCAAGGGAGCTGGAGTTCCCTGTGAAGCGATGCTAAGAGAACTCGGCTTGTTTAGCTTGGTGAAGAAAAGGCTTAGGGGGACCTAGTAGCAGCCTTCCAATGCCTGAATGATTTTACAGTTCCATGGGAAGTAATTGTACTTAGTGGAAGAAAAGGCCTAAATCACTGTGCCAACAGGACCTGGTGTGATATGGGGAGCAATTGCAGCATTCTTGCACTCAGCTAGTCTTGCGTTGGGCTGTAGGCACCATTTGCCTCACTGGTACCCTGATGGCTTTGAAAGGTCCCCGTGTCTTCCAGGTGGATGAGGATTTACAGCAGAACTTCAGAATAAACAAACCCTGCCTGAATCTCCTTATATCCATGCTTCAAGTTATGGAGCAAATATCAAAATACCAAAAGACAAAATCTGTTCCAGGAGCAATGCTTTTGCTAAAAGTTGAAAGAAAAAAATTATAAGTACCTTCTCCCCATCCCAAGTCAGACAGGCAATGGCTATGTGGATTCCTTCTTCTATTTTTCCCCTTTTTTATCCCTGTCTGTTTTATCTTCTGGATTCTTAAAATTNGGGGAGTTAGAAATCTAGTAAAGATTCACTAAAACTAACAGTAACTTATCTTCCATTTGTGCTTAGGGAAGGAATACAGTGACGGGCTCCTGGCTGCTTTCTGATTTGTTTCTTGTTTTTTGCCTCAATATTTATTCTTATGCTTGGAGATTTTTCGAATGCATCCAGGTGATATGGAACCTACACACTGTTTTTCCAAAGAATCTGTGGTGTTGAAAATACTGTGTGCAATGTCTGGTTATTTCCAAAGAAACCCAAGAGAACCACTCATGACACACACTTCAGGTTCTTAACAATGCAGGCCTTTGAACCCTTTCCCAAAGATACTTCTTTTTTTTTTCTCCCTCAGTTCCTTAATTTGGCTTGTGGTACCTGGCTATAATGCTAATAAATGCCTTTACTTAAGAGAATGAATGGTGCTGAAAAAAGTTCCTTCTAAAATAGTGGGTTTTCTGTTTATAATAGCCACTATAATAGCAACTATCCTATATTTTTTCCTGGATCCCTGTAATTCTACACTGGAAGCAGAAGCATGTCATACCTGCAAATGAAAGGGTTTTAAGACAGCTGCATAGTTGTCTATTACAGTAAGTTTTCTGCTTATGTCAAAACAGCCATCACCCTCTTTCCCAATGCTTCCACAAAGCAGGCAGGTCAATGGTCTGAAATTTCGGTTAAGCTGGCTCTTAGATTATTGGGTTATTGCTATAAATTTGCTCTTGTCTAATTTAAGTACACTGTAATTGCTACTTTGCACTGCAAGTAGATTTCCACTGCCAGAATAACCAAATTAACAGGGATGACCCCTCAACCATTCATTGATGCCTCTGTTGTGTTTTCAAAGGTCTCATTTTGTAATTTGTCTTATATATGTCAAGTTCCTGTTGATACTGTTTGTTATGCTAAAGCATATAGATGTGTATTGAGTATGCTTTACAAAATCTGCATCCCAACCATCTTGAAGTTTCATTTAGGCTATAAGAAAAACAAACAAACAAAAAAAAGAAATAGGAGGAAATGCTGTAGTAGATGAGTGCAAAGTATTACATAAAGACATATATAGATTGAGGGGGAACATTTTTTTAATTTGTCTAAATAATTATTGCCTCATCTGAAATTATGATGTATGATTAGACATTATTTCTGGCACATGGGTAGTAGAGAGCATACAGAAGGAAATCCAGCAGGGGAGCAAAGCTCATACAGATAGTCTTTGTTGTCCAAATTGGAAGTAAAGGCCAATGCTTGGACATGCAGCAGAGGTGGATGGCAAGATTCAGTGACTGGCTTGCCAAGTACACAGATTCTCCTCCACCTCCTCCTTAAACCTGAAAGTTTTAAACAATAAAGCTTTAAACAATAAAGCATGTGCTTAACTGCTTTGTGAATAGGGGGGATCTGGAGCCCTGTGTATGTCTCAGCTGGGACACTAGGCAGAACCAGTGCAAAATCATTCCCAGTTTTATTAGCTGGCATGATAGGTAGTGGTGATTCCCGGCAATAAGAGGATGAAGATAGGGATGAAGGGATGAAGATATGGAAAAGACTTCTGTGGGGAAAAATAAACAATTTTGTTTGAAAAAAATCAGTTTACATTGAACAAGAAACCTGTGTAATGGCTGTGGTTACTGTGTTTTGCCTTCCTGACTCTGTTAGTGTAGCATAGTGTACTTGATTTCTTTATCAATCAATCAGAGCAACACTGAAACTACTTAATTTGGGATAAATTAAAAGTTATTTAGCTGTATCTATACTTCACCATATTACTGTTCTATTTCTTCATAAAACAGTTTTCACTCTGAAACTGTTACTTTCTCTTCCCTTCCAAAAACCTCCCACTTATGTGGACTGGATACTATGCTGTCCCAATGTTTTTCCCAGTTGGAATAGTTGCTGTAAGCAGTTGGGCTGCATTTGGGCTTGGTATAACTTTTGAAAGTAATGGCATTCAGTCACTGTGTTAGGATTTTGATGCATGGTCGTAAAAAGCAAAATAAGCAATCAGTCCTCGGCTTCACTTATTGAATTTGGGGCGTATTCCTGTTGCCCAAGTGAAGCTGAAATGGCTGACGTACACCTTGTGCTCAACAGAATTTTCATGAGAAAAGTAAGAAAAGAATCTGACTACTGCTATTAAACACCAATTTGAAATTAATTCTGATTGCTTCTATTTTTTGGGGTATCCTTTTCCCGTTAAATATATTTTGGAAAGTAATAACATTCGTAACAAAAATTTAGAGGTCAGCAAGAAATAGATTTTTTTTCAAAAACTTGAAACCATGTGACATGGATGTAAGTGTTAGACTCATAGAGAGCTTTTTGATTTTGTGGACTTGATTTATTTTGATGGGTACGATTTGTCACAGCTGTATTTACTGCTTTGGTATGTGATTAAATAAAACTAATTCTGTGACAAAATAAAAGAAAAAATAGAAAAATGGATGATATTCTTATCGGGTAGGTTTTTTATTAAAACTTAAACATACTGTTCCATTTTCTTCAGTGGTCTAAGTTCAGTATACATAGAAGTTCCTCAGTTTGCTATCAGGGGAACTGATAGTCTGACAAATAATAGTTTCAAGTATAATACATAAATTGTGCTGACAGATTGTCCAAATGATAATAATAACTAGTTCTCGTGCTTCAACTTAAATATGATCATGTTATTTCAGTCCCTATATGGATTTATGGAATGTTGCTCTGCCTATGGGAAAACAGTTTCAGTGTGCATGGGAATTGCATATATTTTTGTGGGGGTGGGAAAAAAACCTTTCCATTTCATCTTTGCCATGAAAAATACTCTGGTCCCAGAGGCTGTTCTGAAAATGGTTACATTTTTCTGAGAGCTGTTCAGTCATCGTGAGGGTATGTCTTCAAGGGAAAGGCACTAATTTCCAATTGACAAATTTCTGATATTAGCTTTTAGACTATAAAAAGGGGTTGGGGGTGAGATTTTTTTTACTTCACTCTTCTTGTTGATAAAATCCAATCAGCCTAGAGGGAATTTATAATTCTAGCAATTGCACCAGATGATTACTACCTACAGGAGCAATCACTTATAGTACCTCACCTGTGGACTGATGAACCATTTATTATCAAGGGTTTAATTGCTTGTAATACATCCTTGTGGCAAGAAACACACACACACACACATATACCTATTTTATACGTATGTATAAATATATGCCACTTATGTTAGGGATGGAAAATGTTCAGTTCAGATTAGATTTTGCAAAATTAAAGAAACCCAAATTGTCTTAGAAACACTTGAGTCTAGAATACAGGTTCACAGTCTGTGTTCACCCATTTCTGGATCTAGTTTAAGACAAGAATTAAGGAAGACAGAGAAGGAAAGTGTGTGCGCGCGCAGGGTATTATTTATTTATTTGAATCTTGAAGAACGTTGTCACATAATAGCTGGAGTTTGAGGTGAAGATTTTTGGGTCCTTATTCAACTTCATCTATTTAATACAATTTTTAAAATTACTATTTATTGTATGTGGGTTTTTAAATTATTGTTATTGTTTGAAAATGAGCTGGTGTCATGGGTTTAAGAGGCTTATGATGGGACCACTAGCAAGAGATGCTTCCTTGCATGCGCTGCACATATGGACAGGAGAAGTTCCCCGGGGTACGATTAAATAGTAATAAAGAACAAAAAGGTTGCATGGAGATATCATTAAGACAGTCATGATTATAGATAAGAATGTGAATTTCACTCCCTTGTTTTGGTTAATCTTTTAATACAGTCCTGTGTGAGGAAGCACTATTAATAGCACTTTAGAGAACTTAAGCCTGAAAAGCCTGTATTTCTTGCCCATGGCAGCATCATCCAGGGAGTTGATTTGGCCAGGTGCTTGCCCAGCATCTTCATCACGGGCCTGTCCTTCCTTTCTATCGGCTTCCCCCAAGGCATTCTCTCCACAGCTGAGACCACAGAATTTGGGTCTTTGCAGACTACATGTAGTGGAGGAACAGTTGTGCTTCCAGATACTTGGGAGCCTGGTACTATCTGCAATTAAAATGTGAGTTCCATGGTTAAAAGGATTAATGAGTCAGCCCAAATCAGAACATGTCCAAAAAGTGATTTTTGCAACTATTCTGGATTCCATTAGAAACTTCTAACATTGTTCCTTTGATATAGAGTTAATCTTCTCTATAATGAGAGTAATGTAAAATATGCTACAGGCAGAAGTATCTAAATATATTTTTATTAGAGATAATATATGTAGGATCAAATCCTGCTTGCCTCATTCATGCAGCTAGTCCCATTGAATCTAACCAGGAACCTAACAGTGAATAAAGCAAGCAGGATTGGTCTTATATGTGCTATTTCTATATTTCATTTTCCTCTTGATTTCTGTTTCATTTCTAATTAACACAGTGTACTGATTAAACCGTTAACTGTATAGTTCATCTTTCATTAGCGGCTTGTAGATTGAGATCCTAATGTACTGTAACCCATTGCTAGGATAGCTATAAAAGTTCTGATTTATGAAGGCAAATATTTTCTGTTCTGGTATTATTTGTGATCAAGAAATTATACAAACAAATTTGTCTAAGATAATCACTTCCTCATGTCTGCCAGTGCCAGAAAACTCATCATAAGGGTATCTGGGATAAAGAAGAGGATGAATTTTTAGTTCTTTTCAAGCATATTAAACTCTGAGACCTTCTTTGAGGTGCCAAGTGTAGAGACTAGAGATTTACTGACATAAAATGGGAAGCGCCCTTTCTTTCACATACCTGCTGTCAAGATGGTGGCAGTGTAGAGTCAGGCTTACTGGAAATGACTCTGTAGATTTTTTTTTCTTGTTCTTCTATCCCAGTTGCTGAAGGTCTGTAGTTTTAAATGTTTTGTCGTCTAGGTCCATCTAATTTAATAATTGTCTCAGCAACTTTGCATTGTAATATTCCAAGGGAAAGTACCTAACTTACCTTGTGAAGTATTATAAAGCCAGTAGAAAGCAAAGATGTGTTTACAACTTTTATTATCTTAGCAATATCTTATGGCAGCAGTATTTTGGGTAAGTTACACAACCACTGTCATCTTCACAGGGTGGCTATTGGGATATCTTGGAAAGATATCCACCGTCTCCCTGCTAGAGGCACACGTCCCTAGAACAGGCGCTACAGTACCATCTCCCAAACATTCAGCAATTTATAGGGCTCATCAGTGGTGCAGTACTAACAGATCTTTATTTATCCAGTAGATGCTAATGTCATACTTAACACACAAGCCATTAATTGCAATAATGAAGGCTTAAAATATCTCCAGCAAAACAGAGATATTTTGAATGCTACCATAGCAGAAATAATCTCACAAAAATACCTCTGGGTATTTAAATATAGTTTTAATTTACAGATACAGCTCCTGATTCTGATCCCATCTTTATGAACCAGGACTAGATGTGAAAAGAGGATGTACATTTGGCATAAGAGGTGATTCTAGACTCCTGATGTTCCAGTTAATTCTTTGCAGCCAAGTCCTATGACTTGCCTTATTGCCAATAATGTGGAACATTAGCCACAAGAGGTCCTCACAAGAAAAATATTTGTTGCCAGCTCTTCAAATATAGGCAATTGTTTCTGTCTGAACCTGTGCAAACCAAGTCAGTGCTTCTCCTTTTTAGGCATCCAGCGGTTTTGGACACCTACATGAGCTAGCAATGTGCCCTTGCAGCAAAGAAGGCGAATGGTGTCCCGGGCTGCATTAGAGAAAGCATTGCCAGCAGGTTAAGGGAGGTGATCCTTCCCCTCTGCTCAGCACTGGTGAGGCCACACCTGGAGCACTGTTTCTAGTTCTAGGGCTCCCAGTACAAGAGACGTGGACGTACTGAAGAGAGTCAAGTGAAGGGCCCTGGAGGTGGTGAAGGGGCTGGAGCATCTCTCCTGTGAGGAAAGGCTGAGAGAGCTGGGGCTGTTCACCCAGGAGAAGAGAAGGCTCCAGGGGATCTTATCAATGTTTATAAATACAGGGAGGGTGCAAAGATGAGAGAGCCAGACTTTTCTTAGCGGTGCCCAGTGACAGGACCAGAGGTGATGGGCACCAACTGAAGCACAAGAGGTTCCGTCTGAACATCAGGAAACACTTTTTCACTGTGAGGGTGATTGAGCACTGGCACAGGTTGCCCAGGGAGTCTTCCTCCTTGGAGATATTCAAAAGTCATCTGGAGTGGTCCTGGGCAACTGGCGTTAGGTGGCCCTGCTTCGGCAGGGGGTTGGACCAGGCAACCTCCAGAGGTCCCTGTCAATGTCAACCAGTCTATGGTTCTGTGAAATAAAATTAGTCTTGTGGCAGTGCTTCAGATTTCTGAAAATATTTGGAAAGACATGTGGTTGCTTTAACTGACCCATTTGATGACTAATACACCGAAGATACTCTAATCTTAGAATTATTTGACCAGTAAAGGTTAGCTGGAAAATTGTCTGAAAACCATAAAAGAGGCTAATTTTATTTTTGTTTGGAAATATTTTTTGAAGTTGCCCAGGGAGTCTTCCTCCTTGTAGCAAAATGGACAATTTCGTCTTATATAGCAAAATGGACTTGCTCAATCGCGTCTAACTGTAGATTTCCTGTTGCCCAGCAATATTAAGACAGTGTAAGAAAATTGGATATCCCTGTGGTGCCTCAGAAGCAGTCTGCTGCAGCACCTTCAAAAAACAAATGTGGGAGTGCCGCCTGGGAATTACACAGAAGTGCGGTTCTGAGAACTGTCGGCAATAACTTGCACAGGGTTCAGCTCTCACAAACTCAGTGAAAATCAAAAGTCATTATTTATACTAGCCTAGGGATTCTGAGAATGCCCATCACCCTAGGGCTGTGAATCTGTGATACGACCTGTTTGTGGCCAAAATCTTCAGCAGGAATAATGGACCACAAATTATGCTTACCTCTGATAGCATACGGAGTCAAACATAAGGGCTGAACGTCCATTTCCCTCTTCTGTGGGGTTTCAGTTAATTTCTTTGGAAAAACACCCTCACAATTCCTGATTAATTTTGGCGAAACTGGTGTCATAGCAATTTTAAGGCCTTTCTTCCTTGAGAGCAGGTACTCGTGCCTCAGCCGGTCAGGGCATAAATAGCTGTCATCTGGCAGTAGCACCACAATTAGTGATTAAGAGGTATTTGCAGCAGGAGTTCTGCAGAAATTTGGCTGGTGACAGAGTTTAGCTTGTAGAAGTTAACACACATGCTTTGTTGAGAAATTTGTGACAGAGGTATGAGAAAATCCTTTCTTGCAACAAGTAAAGCAGGTTGAAAATAGCGTTAGATGAACATCACAGCAAGGTGGTCAAGGGAGAGTTAATGATAAGATATCCAGGCAAAAACCTTTTATCCCTAGGGCATGTAGAGAAATTTATATACTTCTTTCTTAAACATGGCTGGTTTAGAGACTGGTAGAGAATCAAAAGCACGTAGGCTACCCTGAAGCAGTGAGCCTAGGATTTTTTTCTTCTCTCCTTTTTTCACATCTCGCCATGCTCCTTTCCGTCAGGTTTTGATCACAGGTTCTCGTTTGTCTGTAGCTTCTTTGCTATCTTTGATCAATCTTTGTCTTTAATCTCCGTGATTCTGTCTTTTCTCTTCTTTTGTCTCCAGTCCATGACTATTATATTTCTCCTTTTTTTCCCTGTGCTATTATTTGCCTTCCAGTGGGTCTTTCTTCTCATTTCATTGTACTCTATCTCTGTCCAAAATGGTGTACCGGGTGTGAACAATAAATGAATTGATTTCAAGTGAGTTGACGGCATTGCTTGGCCAATCCATATCATACAAAACAGCCCACTGGGGGAGTACAATGAGTGACTCAAATCAAAATGAATTCACACGGGTGCTTGGAAAATCCATATGGAAAGCCGGGGGGCTGTGGCTCAGAATGGGTTTGTGTAACCAGAGTTTTAAGGAAATCCTTTTTAAGTCCTTGTCTGCCTGTTCCTTCTACTTTGTTATCTTTGGATAAAACAGATTAGCAAGTGTGTAATTGATTAGTTAATAAGTAAGAGTGGGCCCTGAAGACTGGTTACTAAAGGCATGAGGGATAATTAGAGATTGTAAAAATGTAACAATAACGCAAAATGTAAAAAATGCGTTCTTGCCTCCCAGAGAAAATCTTAAAACTGTGAAAATGAAAACAAGCTCACTAGCACAAGTTGCTAGGCTGTTCCTCAGAGATGACGCTACTGTATTACTGCTGTATGACTTATACGTGTGAGTTGAAAGGAAATATAAATAACCAGGAAGAGAAGACTAAGAATGAAAAAGCTTGACAGAAACTCCTTTGTGTCGTGTTCCCAATCTAGCATTTGTCACAGGCTCATTCCTAATAATTCCAGCCATTGAGCTAAAAGTGTTATCCAAAGGATCATGTCTGAATTTAAATTAGTTTTTCAGTTATTATTTTTTGAGTGGCTCCATCAAATATATATAAAACTAGGGGAAAGGCCTTGTTGTTTTTTAAACACAGGTGCTCTCTCCAAAACATGCCAGAACCTGACATTTCTTTGAAGCTTTTCTAAATTTCAAAGGAAGTAATACATTTAAAACATCCAAAAGTTTTTATGTCTCTCTCTGATTATTTTTGATGTGATACTTCTCAGGACACATTAAATGAAAGCGTTTTCTGCCTGATCTTAATTGAGAAGACTCTTATCTCCTTCTGTAATTACTGATGAACAAGATTTCTACATGGATTAAATTGCCTCGTCTCACAAACTGGAACGGGCTTATTTTCTTGTCTTTCATAACACTTTCCTAAAGCTCTGCAATGTCTCCATCTCCATGTAAACACTTTATTTACAGCTGTCCACAGCTGTATTACACTGACTGGTATATAATTACTTTTATTTCTGCGGATTATAACTACCTTAGCTATTCAGAGAGGATATATAAGCATAATTACTGCAAGTGGAGAATATTACCATGGTGATTCCATGAGACTTACAGGAAAGATCCTCAGCAATATACCAAGTCCAGAGGTATCTACCTCAACGAAGGTAAAGCACAGTGACTCAGGCAAATCCATTTACGATTACAGCAATGTCTTGGCAAAGATGGGCTTCATCTTACAAAGTACATTTGTGTCGGTCAGCTAGAACCTGATGGGAACTCATCCACTGAAATCAAAGATGGGGTTTCCAGCGAAGAGCTCTGTGATGTGAGAATACAAAACTTTCCTTAGATCCCTTTCCCTTGAGAAGCAGCACAGTGCCTTTATGAGAGTCCTGCTGCCCACAGGGGCAAGACTGAGTGCTGCCCTTCCCACTGCCAGCTACACCATGTTGGGGACCACCTCACTGCATTGCTGGGTCTCTTGTCACACTACTGAGGTGTTTGTGGCCATTTTTGTGTTTTTGGACTGAAGCTGGATGCTGGTATTAATAATATGCTTTGGCTTTCTCTGTATATTACTTTGACTGGCATTCTTCCAAAGAATTAATTTCTGCATTGATTTTTGGTTTTAAACACTTCAAACAAATTTGAAATATTTTATTTATGCTAAAAATTATTTTAAATTTCTCCTGTTTTCCAGGTCTTTTTTTGCTGTCAGGCATGACCTTTGGGTAAGTGGTTTTCATCATGATAATTGCGAAATAGAAATTATTTTCTGGTCATGGGGATTTTTTTTTTTTGGAAAGCGGGTCAAGAACATGCGGAATGACCACACCTCCTGCTCCTTCCCAATTGTGTTTCTGGGGTAGCATGTTGGATTTTTACTCCCCTAATCCTATGATGTCTTAGAAGCATATCCAGTATTTTTCAAAACACTATAAAATTGTTATCAAATAAACTAGTTTATGAGTCTCTGTGTATCATGGTGCAGGCAAATATTTGCATTTGCAGACTGAGTATTTTCTGCAAAACTGAAGGTAACTCACAATACGTGTGACTCATTTTACTCTAGCTCTAGGCACAGACATATACAGCCTCTTTTAATGTCGAAAGAAAAAAAAAAATTGTAGTTAAATAAAATAGGGAATTGAAAGAGCATGACAATTCCAGTTGAAAGGTAGAAAAGATACTAATAAATAACACAGATTTTCTGATAGTACCTGGAATCTAACTAAAAACCATAGTTGTATGTCATTTTTGGTACAATATCTCTAGCATCATGGAGCCTGCAAATAGTGTGGACATGTGGTGTTAGTTATTCAGAGGGAGTTGTGCCATCCAGTGAGTTGCCTTTGCTGACCACTGGTGATAATACAAGGAAAAAACCACCCAAACCTGGAAAACCAGGTCAGCTCACTTTGTGGGTTCTTTACTGTCTTTTATAGCTCTGATCAGTAAGGTGTAACTGAGTTGGTAGTTCTTGGTGCTTTTGTGGGTGCTGCAGAAGTTCATGAATGATATTAAACATTCAGCTCATGTGCCTCTCGCTGACTACCGGTAGGTGCCCATTTTTCATAGTGCTATTGAACACTTGTTTGTCATCTTGGAAAGCAAGTATCCATATATAATATCCTTCACGTGGTCATTGTTTACTGGTAGCTGGCAGGGATTCTTAGTAGATAAAATAATAAAAGCATGAAGCAACACATTATTCATTTTTGGTATGAAAAGAAAGCCATGAATTGTGAGAATCCTGAAACCAGTCAAGCAGACCAAAGGTCTCTCAACGTTGAGCGTAGCTTTCAGTCTAAGTAACAAAGCATCACAATGTAACTTAATTCACAATTCCATTTTACTGCAATAATATATATTCTTATTCTAATCAGCAAGCAAGTTATAGATTAAATCTAAAAGACCTTCACCATTTTGTGCGGTCCCGATATTTTTTTTTGTTTTGCTGCATGTGCTGTTCAAGGATTTACTTGGATAAACTTAAGAAAGCTGGTCAATGCAAAGACACTTCAGCTACAGATGAACTAATTGCAAGGTCTTCTCCAGCCAAACTTGTAGTAAGGGTTGCAAGCTTATGTGGATGGGGTTCAGTGAGTTTTGCCACCGAGACTGGCAGATTTGTTAATACTAAAACAATGTTGTATATGCTGTAGGTATAAAAAGCTGTAGGCTTGTGTTTAGAATAACAGTGTATTCACAAATAGAACTCAAGTTGCTCTGAAACATCGCAGTTAGCTGCATCTTCATTCTATTATCTTGCTGCTTTATGCTTCTGAGACCTTTTCCTAGCAGACTATAAAATCGTTCCGAATGTAAGATGATAAATTAATAGAACAAAACAAATTGGAGTCAGTAGGACTGCATTTAGCACTAACAAGACCCATCTGAGTTTCACATTTTCTCTTGCAATTATATAAAATAAGGCTAGTGTCAGAACTCATCTTTTCTTTAATTGCTGTTGCACAAAGCTTTGGATATTATTTTAAGGCCTGATGGAAAGGAACAGTCTCTCCAATACTTGACAAATGTAATTTCTTCTAAACTAGGAGGGGGAAATGTGAGATATAACCAGAAAAAAATTTCAAATCACCTACAGCAGAAGGAATGAATATTTGGTTATTTACACTGCATCATGATGTACAGGGATGGCTTTAGGATAAATAATATTAAATATTTGCAGTAAGTAAAAACTCAAGCAAGACACATTAAGAGATGGAGGGTTTGATGTGATATTTGAAGAGGCAAAGTCTGCTATGCTCTCCCTGAAAATATTGAAGGTTTTTGTTTGTTTTGTTTTTTTTTTTTTCCTTGGTGTGGAAGGAAAAGCATTGAAACATGCATATTTTGCTAAACATATTTCTTGTCCAGTGAACTCTAGTAACTTGGAAATTAAGGAACAGAGAATTCTATTCTTCTAGAGAATAAAAGACCATCAAACTCTGCCTGTTTCACCTGATGCTTACAATAAAACTCTCATCTAGCAAGTGCCAAAGATGCCTGATTTGCTGATTTGTACTTTGATTTGATTTCTTATGATTAAGAAGTTCTTACAAAGCTGTTTTATTTAAATAGTGCTTTTGCTGTCCTTTTTATCATACTTCATCATAGTTCCTTTGCTTTAGGCGACTCTAATAGCATCCCTGTGAAAAAACATTTAAGTCAACTTGATAGGAAGATAGGTGACTTGATTAAGAGTAGAAGAACATCTAGCATTCAGAAAAAGAGGCTCTCATGTACTTATTTGGTGTTACAGTATTGTCTTCCCCACATCCAAAGATGCTTACCTGAGGTTGAAGGCCACAGTAACATTTTGGAGAATTTCAGATTTACCACTGTGTCTGTCATGGCAACCTCTCCTTATTTGGCTGGATTTATGTGCCTTTTCAGGCAGCATTGATAGAGTTTTGAAAGACCTGTAAGCTTTAGAAAGCTCAGATTAAGAGTCTTGGGATTTGAAAGCTGTGTTTATGTTCCGTTACAAGCCTTTCAAAATCATTTGCTTCAGGTACATTAGAACCATTGGAAAGGGATTTCATCAAGTCAAAGAAAAAAAAAACCACCAAGGGGTGGAAACTGAAGCAAGTCAGCAAGCGGATAAGCTTGTCAGCGATACAATTTCTTTCCTATAAATAGTTAGTCTTTGTTGCAATGCATTCAGCATTGAAATGTTATGCAGGGAGGAGGCCAACCACAGTGCAGTGGAATTAATAAAGCTGATCAGCTCCACACTGACATGTTAAAGTGGTGCCATTTATTAGAAAATGTTTTCAGTAACTCTTTTCTGTTTCCTCTTGAAAGAGGGAGGTGATGAAGAAGCTAACTTCTGTCCAAGGAACACTTTACATTCAGTAATTTGCCCAGATTATAAGCAATTTTCTGCTGAATGGAGGATTTCTAGTGTTTCATAGGAATAGAAAAGATAAATGATTACGGACTCATTATCTTTAAGAATAAGAATAAATTACTTTGTTCTAAATACATAGTTATAGATATTAATGGCACTTGAGATTTAGTTGTGTGTCACTATATTTGTAAAATTTTTATTAACGGCATTCTCTTTCTCTACTATTGATCACTGAAATCAAAATACAGCTTGCTATTCATGTTCCTTTGCCAATGCTGTGCTCTTTACATGTATCATAAGAAGCACAGCTAAGCTTCTCGCAAGCTATCTAGCTTAAACTCATTCAGCCATATCAGCAGTATCTTCTGGACAGGCAGACTTTTAATGAACAGAAAAAAATGAGACTATGGCTAGAATCAAATACATGTCTACCTTGGCAATCTTTTGGCAGAGATGAAGAGATGGTGAATGGACAGCTACTGGTCAAGTTGTCAGATGGCCATTGCACATGTGAAGATGTGAAGAGCATGGGAAGCTGGGACTGGTGCTCTGCTTGTTTACAATCTTGATAGAACAGGCATGTGGCTCTTTCTTGATTGAGCACATAATACAAAGTGTTATAAACTATATGAGGAGAGCAAAAACATGTCTACATTTGCTAAATGATTATATTTTGTTTGTACTGAATTATTTTACAATAATTATGAGTGTCTTTTCGTTCCTTGAGAACTTGATGATCAGGGAAGGAATAATGTAGGGCTTTCTTTCACTTCACAAAGTAAATGGGATGAAACTAGACCTTCACAATACCTAAGTAAAATCTGTAGATTAAGCAGAACAATAGAGTACAAATGCTATTATGTTTAGTTTCTTTCCCTGGATGTCAGGTTGCTTAAAACTACCGTTATCTTNTTGTGGAGGGGGGGAGAATATAACATACCATCAGGAGCATACTGATATCTTCATAATACCAGCAGTTACTCTTCTTGATTATTAGACTAAAAGTGTGAAAATTTCAGAAGTCAAAAGCTCTTTTTTTCCACTGTTCAGAACACGAATATGAACAATTGATTTTGATCTTGTAAGCCTTTGTAAATACTGAAGTTTATATCAAGTGGGTTCACTGAGCTTAGTTTCAGAGGCAACTGATAAGAGGTTTATATTCTGTGAGTAAATTCTTAGTTACAGCCTATTTTTGAAAACCAGAAAAGAATACATTCAAGACACTAACCTTTCACTATGTGCCTCTTCTGACTTTGAAGGAGTGTTACATATGGGTGTTGGTCTGTTGGTTTCTGAAGTATCTGAGAAATATTAGTTTGATCTTATCAATTAATTTCAGAAGTGCTCAAATCCCAGGTTCTTGGTTGCTGCATTATCTTTAAACCATTTGTTCATCTTAGTTGTCTATGAGGGTATTTTTCTAGTGTTTAGATTTGTTTTGAGCTTAACTTAAATGGTGAACTGGCAAGCTCCAAATTGAACTTTCCTCCTAATTTGCATTAGGCATTGTCCAACAAACCAATTTGCTTAATGCTCTTACAGAATTTTGAGTCTGACTCTGACAACCATTTCCTATCATTGATCAGGTCAGCTTTTTCATGGACCCCATTCCTGTTGGATAATGAGATTTTACCCTACCCTAAAGATTTATGAGAATTATTACTTAGTTCTTATGCAGGAGTATAAAACAAAGCAGAAAAAAGAAATAATAAGAAAGTGTCAGGTAGAAGATCTGTGTTTGAATTGCTAAATTACTATATAAAAGCCATCACCATCAAGGGTATTTTGTGCTGGATTTTATGCATTCATTGAGCATGCCTTACGCTCAGAGGACTTGGGTACTATTTTGGCATTTCAAGTTACATTGCTATGGCCCTGCAGATCTTAGGGGTTATTTTAAAGGCAGGAGCCAGATAAACCTAGTTAGAAAGGAAGACTTAATCTTAGACTGGAGAGTGATGCCATTATGGTAAATGCTTGATCACACCTTCAGATAAAAGTAAATGTTAAAATCATTATAATTAAGTGAGGGCTCAAATACGGTGTCAGCAATCATTTTTCTCTGTAGAAGAGCCTGGCAGTTTTGGCTCCTAGCATCTCCTCCAGCTAGCATGTATTGGTCCTACTGGCCAGTGGAGTAGCAGAGCAGACCTTCCTGCAGAGTAGCTGCGTGTTCTCAGCTCAGAGAGCTTTCTGCAAGACCTTGGAGCAGAAAGTATGTGAGACAGCTAGAAAGAGGTGAGGGTTGTAGACAATGATTGGGGGCACCTCTTAGAAACACAGGTCACAGGCAAGCCTTAGAGGTGATGGCAGATAGCACTTTCCATGTACAGTAATCAGGAAGGAGCTTACAGACCTTACCGGAAACCAAGAAACCATGGAAATGTGTTGGACTAGAAAGGATGATTGAAGAAAAGGTTTCAGCCAGTGAGAACGTCACTGGAAGGGAGTAGATCTGTTAACAAATCCTTTTATTTTAGTCTATTTTGCCCACCAACTCAAAGTTTCTCTCCTCAGAAATTCTAGTCTATTCTAGTCTACTTTCAAATAAAGTTCAATTCTGTATTTTACAATGTAGCGTGTTTGCATTAAAAGAAGGCAGATTCATCTCATAGCCTTGACTAACTTGGGATTCAGTGAAAAGTGTCTTCTGAACTAGGGCCTGTTAGTGGAAGTACTTGAGTAACAGTTTTCCATTATCTGCATCAAAGTAACTCTAAAGTCTGAACAGCCCAAACAGACACAAAAAGGCCTAGGGTGATGACTGAAGATCAGCTTTGTGATTTTGTTAATTTCTCTGCCAATAAATCCAAAACTGAAAAAGATGTGCCAAAGCAAGAATGGAGACTTTCCTTTTCAAAGGCAATTTTAAAAAGTACATGATTAAAGTCTAACTTCCAGGCTCCTGTCCATAGTTCAAAAATGGAGTCTGCCATAACACTTTATGTAATGCTAATGATAAGCTATTTATTGTGTGGGAAATGTCAGTTTATTTCTTAGCCTCTTCTTTTGATCTAATATTTCCTGATGTGCTGAAGTCTCAGTGCAGCGAATATCCCTGGGAAACCTCTGTGTCGCGAGGGGAGACGTGCAAAGGCGGGGTAAGGTGCAGCACCTGCCTGACTGCTTGAGGGGTACAGTGGGCCCTGAAATTAAGCAGCTTCTTCTAACTTCAATCTAGTATCACAGTGGAATATTTACCGCTAATTTATATATTAGTTATGTTGCACAGTTTTAGCTTGATGTGAGACCAAGAACAGATAAGATTAAATGAGGGTGTGAGGAGGGAGAAGAGGCTTGGAACAAAGGAATGGCTTCAGGGCAGGAGGAGGCTTTCCCTTGGACAGGCTGTGGTTGGTTGTGCCATTTTGTTCAAGTGAAACCAGCATCTGCACAAAGAGGGTAGGAATGAATAACAGCAGTTGTGAATGGGGTCATTGCCTTTGTGCAGCATAGCGAGAGGAGCTGCCATTGGAAAAGCTGTGTTCTGCCCTGGCTTACTGGGTGTTTAGAACGGAAGAAGAAAATGCAATCTGGACACCTGGGTACATGGCAACTGAGTTCCATTTTTGGTTTCAATGAACGTTTCGCCATTAACTCAAAGGAGAGCAATGTTGAGGAGAAGGACTGAGACTTCTGTTGTGCATTCCAGCATAGCTGGTGTGTTCATGGTGAGAGGAACCCCCTGCACAAAAGTAGGTTAAGGGCCCACAGGCAGAAGAAAAAGGTCTGAGCTCACCTGCAGAGCTGTTGGGTAAAAGATTGCTCCTGTCACAAGTGTGAATCTCTCTCTCCAACATAATTTTCAAGCTAAAGCTCTGCAGCTTATTATTGGTTCAAAAGTAATTTGAGGACAAATACAAATTTTCAGCTAACTTCATGTTAACCGTCAAGTTCTGCCCAGGATTTTGTCTGTTGTGAGAAAACACAGGTAGGTAACATGGTAATATTCACATTCTGTTAAGAACTCCGCTGAGATCCATTTTAAACTTCTTAAATAACATATCAGTTCTAGGAGGTGACGTGTCTTGCTGTAAAAAAATGAGTGTTAGAAGCAGTCCCAAGTGGAACAAAAAATGTTGGTCAAAATATTTTTTTTTAATTTCATTAAGACATTTCTGAAAGCCCAAGCCATAAAATCATCATCATGCTTGAGACACACAAAAGTCGTCTTCAGGCATAAACCAATTTTTAGCAGATCTTTATGAATATTTGTATTAATACTGCTCTCTAATTTACTGATAGGTTGGTAATGCATCATCATCTTGTTTATTTTCCAGTTATCAGAGTATGGATAGTGGAAAAATATTTAAAGAAATTCTGAAACAAATCATTGTAGATAAAACAGTCTCTCACTGCATTCATGATAGACACACATACACCCCTGCTGGATTTCTGTAAATACCTTTTTGTATTGGAAACAAAATTAAATCCTGCTTTTCTCTTACAATAAAATTATTATTCTGTAATGAATTTTAAGCAATGAATACTTTTTTTCTGTTTAAAGACTATGCGTAAGTTAGAACTGAAGTGGCATGTATCTATTACACAAAGCTGGGTTTAATTTAATGGAATTATTTCTTAAGGCTCAATGGCTGCTCCCAAACCACAGGTTATCGGTTCATTGGAAAGAGTAATCCCATCATCAGCCTGGGTCTGCTGCGATCTCCAGCGCAGGCCTTACCCACCCTCTGCTGTAATTCCATGTTAAAACCAGATGAAAGGAAGTCATAGAAGGACGATAACCTCATAAATACTTTACTTGCCAAGCTTCTCTGTATTTCTCCAGCTGCGGCCCTGATGAATAGAGGGCTGGAGCCTGAGAAGAAACCAGCTTCTTACTTCCGCTGGTGACCGCTGGCGGGGAGAGCGGTGGGGACCAAGCCCTGGCCCTCAGCCAACACAGCTGTCCGTGCAGGGGTGGCCCTGGCTGGCCCCGCATGGCTAGTGTGACGGGATCACCCTGGCTGCCCTGTCTCTGCAACCATGGGCACCAGCAGCACAGCCCTGGACGGGGGGACACGCTGGGTGCCCTGGCACAACCAGCCAGAGTCACAAATGCAGTGGCTTTGCTTTCATAAAGAATTGCTCAAAATCCAGTGAAAGCTGTGGATGTCTTTCTGTTGATCTGAAGGAGTGTTGGTTTAGGCTAATGAGGTAACCCTGATACTTAAATTTGGTAATATAAGTGGTAGGAAGGAAACAGTATTAAAAATAATATCAATCTCTGTATTATTTTAGCTATGAAACATATAGATCTGATTAGTATTTTGCTGTTCCCTGCAAAGTAGCTCCAAAACAGAGTCCTTTTGGAATGTGATCAGAACGAAGTACATGTCTGCCTACTTCTGATTGTATACAGTATTTATGAAGCTGCCATTTAAATTATTTTATTCATGAATAAACAAACAACCCCTCTCAGAAAAAAAAATATTTCAGGTTGTTAGGAGTATTCTTGATTTCTAAAAATCCATGATTCAGACAAATTGTGTTATATTTTTGAAGCATACTCAAGCTATGCATAATCTTCTCGTTGTTGATTCCTAGGTAGTCGTACAAGGTCATGCAGATCAGGACTGCTCAGCTCAAATAGACTTCCAGACATTCAGAAGGACTTAATCTGTGCTGCTTTTGCTTAGCAAAGAATGTGCTTACACATCAACCTCCTACTGCTTTCCTTACTCAATTATTTCATGTGCTTATTTGCTTTCTTAGAGTGAATCGTGATATTCGCGCAAGTAGCTGTTCCTGTCCCGAAAATGCTACGGCACACTGGGTGGTACTGCTTTCTCAGCAGGGTTTTCACTACAAGAACACATGAAGATTTTGTGCTCACACATTCAGCTAAACTGACACACCTCTGCATTTCCAAGCTGTGAGTATATTTTAAGAGTTAAATTGCATTCACTATATTTTCTTCAAGAAAAGTAACTCCATCCATTGTAATGACTCAGACTTACAGTGGCTGATGTGTTGAAACCTATTCTCAACAGTGTGTAATATGACAGCAAAACAGAAACAAAGTAAAAATATATCTACGGAATGGAGCTTTGGAATCCCCATACAGTTTCCATTGATTTCTTGGGGAGCTGGATTTTGCATGGCTTGCTGTTTGCAGGCTCCATGGACCTTCTCACCTCCCTCCCTCTTTATTGGAAGAGGAATCATGTTGTTTCCCACCTCTTTTTGCCATAATCTTAGGACATGCTGGCTCTCAAAGTAGAATCATAGAATTGCTGAGGTTGGAATGGACCTTCAAGATCATCAAGTAGCTGTACTACATGTCAAGGAGCAGTCAAGTTGAGGAAACCAGAACTTGACTGTTCTCCTGCAGCTTGGTTGAAATTATTATTTGCATACTTACTAAACTCTTAGGTAACTCCTTTAAACAGTTCTTTTGGGATCACTGCAAAATGGTGATTTTGGAATATAGCTTTTTTTGCCTGTTATAGAAATACTACCATGTGGTACAGTGGAGATATATCTTACCATTGTACACAAAAGTCACGAATGAAAATTGGACAATGATGAGAGTACATTCTTGCTACCGAGTTCCTTTTATAAGTAGTTGAGGGAATGTACTCTGATATACGGTGTGTTGTTGAAACACCGTGTTTATATCCAAACTAAAAATATAGAATCATTTAAATTGACAGGGACCTCTGAAGGTTATCTGCTTAAAGCAGGGCTAACTTCAAAGCTGCATCAGGTTGCTTTGGGTCTAGTTCTGACAAGTTTTAAATACCTCCAAGGTCTGTGCCAATGTTTGACTGCCCTCACTATGAAAATCCTTTTTTTGGTGTATCTGTATCTGTACTTGTCTTTGCTGTGTCACTACTGACCTTTTGCTGGTCTCTGAGAAGACCCTGGCTTTGACTTCATCATCTCCAGGTACATTACACGCTCCAGCCTCCTAACTGGCTCCAGTATGTCAATGTCTTTTTTTGTACTGGGGGACACACAACTGGAGGCAGTACTCCAGCTGAGCTCCTTCAAGTGCTACATGAAAGGGAATACTCAGTTCCCTTGACCTGCTGCCTGTGCTCCTGCTAACTGTGTAGTTAGCATCCATTGCCCCAAGGGTGCACTGCTGATTCATATTCATCCTTTGTTCACCGCCTCTTCCCCGATCTGCAGCTTCGCTCCCTTCCTTGTAAGAAACAATAACCTAGGAGCGACCAGACTTGTTATGCCTCTTCTAATGGGCCTGCCCATTATCAGGATGGCTGTGACTTCTGCAAAACTCATTTCCAGACTGAGAAATCTGAGTATGCTGTTGGACTTGTTCAGATTATGTGCATAGCAGAAGAAAGAGGTAGAAATAAAATAATACCTTTCATCCAATGCACACAATGCTGTTTGAACACTCAAACAGTGTTTGAACAACAGAAGTGGCCACATTCTGCAGTTAGGGAAGTATTTAAAAGATTGAATGCTGCTTGTGAGAGCTATCCATGACCCTTATTTTCACTCACTTTAAAAAAAGAGAAGGCCATAAACCTATATTATGACCTCTGGTAATTTTTTTAAAAGCTTTACACTTTTCCTATAATAGTGGTAGTTTTACAACAGGTCATTAACAGCTAACTAGGATACGGTTAAGCTGGCTAAAGCTGATTTCCTTTTCAAGAGATTTTCATCAAATGAAGGTGGTTAGACTACCAAGAAGATGTTTGTTTTCAGTGCCCCACTTGCTTTTTTTCCTACTCTGTGGGTGATTAGAATAGAGAGCTATCTTACCAGATGCAATATTTTAAGATAGAGGAACATTTAACTAGCAGTACTTCAGTAGTTAAACAAAAGTGAAGTTATAGCCAAGCATATTCTTTACTCCCACAGAGTCTATATTTTTCATTAGGTTTATTCATAATTTTACCGTTGACAGAGAAATAACTTTAAACATTCCTCCTTAAAGGAAACAAATGGTCTAATTCTGGCTTCCTGAGCAGACAGGCTTTGTTTATCAAGCTTTAACCATGTTGTATAACTCTTTTTATCACACATTTAGGAATTCAAAGGCAGATTTCTAGCCTGAAGGTTTCTGATAACATCCTATTTTCTCTTGTTTTTTTTTCCTACCTACAATTTCCCATTTTGTGGCACTATTAATACACTGCCACAAATTTTAGCCAGTCTCTTCATGTAACAATGAAAGCTAACTTATGGGATAGATGATATTTTCAATATGTAAAACCTTTGTATTGTATAATGAATTTATTATTAAAATCCTATTTCCCTATAAGCACTGGTATGCTAACACCTTATTCGGTGACAGCACAGAGCAATAAATATTTAGGGTTTTCCTTGCAAAAATTTCAATAAGTATATCAACACCCAGTATCATGGCTTTTGTATCCTTTCAGAGGAGGATTATTCCCTCTTAAGTTTTGTATACTTTCGGAACAGATTTGAAGGTTTGTATAAACTGATGTAGTAAAGTGCACTTTCATGATTTGCAATCAGCTGTATTTTGAATCTGAGAATAGTTGTGAATCCTTTGTACTTTCACATCAGTGGTATGCATCTTTGCTGATAAAGCCTTGTAGTTTCATTTTCTGTGTGTACCTGACATCAGTGCCTTTTTGTTTGGTGGCTACCGCCCATTTATACAGGGGCACCTTCTGCTATAACTCCTAGGTAGATGACCTGTCCCCTTAAGCTTCCACGTCTTCCCATTGCCTCAAAGCAGATGCTTTTGATCTGCCACCTGCAGACTCAGTCTGCTTCTTAGACTCCTGTAGTACCTGCTAAGTATCCTTATGCAGCTAAAATCAGGTTTGTAACTTTAAGTCAATCCAATCCCTTAAAAGAAAAAGCAAGAGTGGTGCTTTTCCACTGTATCACTGATGTAAGACAAAGAACGGCTAAAGCTGGGTTGCTAAAACTACAAAGCTGCTTCCTTCCTTGTGCAGGCTGCAAGAGGCTTGTCAAAGAGCTTTTGTCTAATGGCAAATGCAGCCCTTGCCGCCAGGTCAAAATACTGAAACTCAGCTCTCTGCCAGTCCTGTTCTGGAGCTCCTGGAGTACAAGGACTTATGGAAAAAGCTGAATTTTCTCTTGATTCAGTGGTCTTGTGAGGGGAAGAGCACAGAGTTTGCTACATAAATTGTAGGGTTTGGTGGGGAGCTTTGACAGAAAAGCTTTTTGTGTGTCCCTGATCACCACTGTGTTTCCAAGGGGATGCAAAAGTTTACAGGAAGCATCAGGAAGGGATGTTTACTGTCACACTTGATAAAGCTGCGTGTTCATACAAATACATGCACTTACCGGCCTTACTAGTCGTGGCAATTACTCACTGGAAATGTGCCACTTTCATGGTTTTATCGTGGGTTTTGTGCTATTTCTATTATGTGTAAATTTTTCATTACTAATTTGGATTCATGAATTTCAGCATATGGGCTTTCTGATTTAATGTTGTTGATGATGGTGTGTGGTTGCTTAACTTCTTTATCTTACTTTTTTTATTCTTTCAATTCAGGCCTGGAATTCTGACAAAATTTTAAATAGTGAATAATGAATTAAGCAAGATGTTTGGCTGTACCAAATGTTGCAGTATCTTTTGGGACTCAGAAATATTGCACAAATACTGAACTCAGGCTTTGGTTAGAAATTTGTCTGTCTTGCAGAACATACCTATCTGAAGTGCAAAGGCCAAGGACTTCAATAGTGGTGAAACTCATGCTTTACAGAACTAGAGAGCACTGTAGCTATCTATACCACTACCTCTCTTCTGCAAGAGGTAAGAACTTATTTCATGTCTCACAACTCACAGGGTTTTTTTGTCTCATAAAAAGCTAATGGAACCTCTTGACCCAGTGATAATACATAATTTGTAATACACGTGTTAAAACAGGCTAGTTTGCCTCTTGGAATCATGACAAATGCACACAGTACCTTCAGCCTAACAAAGGGTGCTAAAACAATTTAGAAAATAAGTAATAGATGTGAAAACTAAGAAAACATATGATAAAACCACAAAACAGGAGTCAGTTTTGCTGAAGTCCACTTATATGACCAGGAGTTTTTCAATTAATCTCACTGGAAAGAGGTTTGGATCCTGGTTAAACTGCTCTCTGTTCTCATTCTAGCACTGCATCTGGATCCTTTCCAGCTTTGGAGAGGGCAAGGCCTCTGACCTGGGAATTCAGCAGCAGCCACTGTATTTTTCCCCTAAACTCCATCGAATATGCCAGCAATTCATTCCCAGGTAGGTTATATATTACATGCTGATTGTAAAGTGCAACCTTGATTGCAGTGCGACACGTCTGTACCAAAGTGTAGGGGCGTTATACTATGCTTCTTCTCTGTCTAAGTCTTATCTGGGGTGTAGTTATGTTCTGTTTTCCTTTGTCTCCTCTCCTTCTGATTCTGTGTGTGTGGTTGTGGGTGCGTGTGGTGGGCTTCAGCTGTGTGGTCTCCACTCATGATTAATTGCTGCTTTGATTTGTGGTATTTAGTTCTGGTTTTAAGACATTACCACTATTCCTAAAAGATGAAATAAATTTTATTTGTGTGCTCATGTACTGCAGGTGATTGCAAATTCTTCCTGGTACAGAAGATTCACAAAATGTTCTGTGCAATTACATCATTTAGGAGGTGGCAGGACTGTGGAAAAACTTTACTGGAGGATGTTTTGAGAGCAACCCTCTCCAGTTCATCTCAGCAATGGAGTACTCGTACATGCTGTCCTCTCCCTGCGGCAGAAGAGGAAACCAGGTAGGGATGGACCAGGGACCAGCACTGTGGACTGAGCCTGGGAGGCAGGAGCTGAATCTCCAATTTAATCACAGACTTTTTGTCACTGCAATTCTCCAGCTGGAAATAAGGAATGATGTCTTGCTAAATGACGTGTAAATTAGGAGAAAGAAATCCTTGAATGATTGTGAAGTAGCTTGATGCTGTGGCAATGATGGCCAGGTGCTTAGTGACATAGGGTGCTAACTTACAGCTGAACAGACAGCGGGAAATGTGATCTAGCAGTAGGTCATTTATTTATTAAAACAGGAGAACTTGTAGATTGTGATATTATTTCTGCAGTTTATCCAGAGCTGCCTGCATGGCTAGGTTAGATAGTCTGTGTGTGCAGAAGGGAACGCCCCCGAGGAAGATCTGTAGATTCCTTTACATTCTATCTAGTACTGAACATGCTTTGCCACATCATTAAAAGCCTTTCTTCGCTACAGGATCCTAGTGATTAAAACCTCTTTAATTACACAAGACCTCTTGAGAAATATTATCTAAAAATTTAGCAATGAACATCAGAAAATGTGTTACCTAGGCAGCTGAAAGATTTTGGGTTTTGTTTTCTCATCAATCTAAGTAAGCAGTTAGAGAACAGTCACGAAGTGGAAATAATCTTTTGTCATATGTGATACTTTAAATATTCCGGGTTACTGACTAATTATCACTAATTAAGATGTGAGTAGAGCATCTGGATGCTTGTTTCTGTGCCTGGACACTCTGCATTATTTTTCATGTCTGTAATCTGAAAATCAAGAAATCTAACCAATAGTGGTCCTAGGAGTGGGGGAATACCCAGAATCATACTTTTTGCTGTTTGCTAGTGAATATGAAAATTCTTGCAGTGTTATGTTTCATTTGTAGTTTTTTATTGGAGTTTTGGATTTCAGAGCATCATATAATTAATTTTGGGTGTGGGTAAAACATTGTTGAGTGTATGTGTTTCATTTTTTTTAATTTTTAAAATTTTTTTTAACTGCAAGCATTATCTTCTTACTAGTAGGCCTTCATGGTAACCCAAATGACATTCAGAAATGCTACTTATGCTCATGTATGATGAAGATGGCACATGGAGGAGCAGAGGGGATCATCTGAATGATTTGAAGGGCCTAGTATATAGGTACATCAAGATTTATAATTGTATCTAACACAGCTTGCTAGAAGTGTGTTGTAGAGAAGCAAATGTGATAAAAACTAGTGCTAAACAGCCAGGCCAGGAGGCTTATAAGCCACTTCAGTTCTTACACAAGGTAATGAATAAAAACACATCACCTCTAATTTAAGTGCTAACATTCAGTGTCCTTAACTGTAGTATGAACAAAAAAACCCTATATTTCTCATAATTTACTTGCATTTTATTACAAGATTTCTGGTATGCTCCTACCAGTGCCTGGGATTACTTAGCAGCAAACCTATCTGATTCAATGGTTAGACTTGTAGACGTGAAAGAAGTTTTAGCCATAAACATGATGAGGCTGAAGACTTTTGAGTCTTAGATTAAGAAATTCCTCGCTCATACTTTCTACTGGCAATACATCTTTTCAGCATTCATACTTTGTGATCTGCAACTCACGCAGCAAGCAGTTTCGTGCAGTATTCAAGACCATCAGTTTAGCCCATGCACCCAGTCCCTTTTACATGTAATTTGAGAGATTATAAGAATGTGAATTACCAGGTATAGCAGGTGGGATTGATCAGAGTGCAACCTGGCAAACACAGAGTACTTAACAAGCGTAAAGAAAGCTTAAAAAGGCAGTCCCAAAGTGACACTGCATTGGCAGCATTACCACACAACCTAACAGCTTGCTTTCATTGTGGGAAGTTTTTATCCCATCTTTCTGACCTTGTGATAAACTTAGAGCATCCTAAGGAACAAAACAGTTATGGTGCTGTAAAAGCATCTGTATCTTCTCTGACATAAGAGTCCACCAGCTTTCTGGAGATGTTGATTTAAATGCGGTGACCAAATCACTTGACAAGTTTATGAAATAAGTCAGCCTCAGTAATACATTTCCTCAGGACCATCCTTAGACATGTTTTGAAATCTCATTATTAATATTGCGGGTCCAAGAAAAATAGCTTGTGTTCCTGTACTTGATCAACTGTCCAGGAAGGTAAAAAAATGCAAAAGACAAGTGGTTTGAAGCTGCTCAATGGTAGCTGTTAGAGCAGGTTGTTGTTTGTGTGATGAGAATGTGTACATAGGAAAAAAATGAGTACGAACAACATACTAGTAGTAGCTTGCAATGAAGACATTAAAAATAAAGTGGCAATTTGAAAGGGCATGTCTGCTTGCCGCTGAAGCTACAACCAAAAGTTTGTCAGAAAGTCATTAAGGACTGAGTCTTAAACCAGCGCAGTGATTCTGTACTATAGAATGTAGCTGTCTAACAGCATATTTGTCTGGGAGCCTACCTATGTACTTGTCACTGGCTGAGACAATAGTACTGAGAGAGTATCTTTCGTGTTCTCCCATAGATATGTGTTGTTAATATCCTTTTACATGTTTACTAGATATTCTGTTGTAATGGTCTCTTTCCCTGTGAGGACCAGAGTCTGCTGAAGAACAGAGCAGATCCACGTGAGTGGGATACTCCAGTAAAGGATCTGACCCCGGCCTTCATGCAGTGCCAGCGTTGCCCAGAGGAGTGGGACTGATGCTATGCAGTTCCCACAGCAAGCTTCTGTCACTTGTAACAACTTGTTTACTGGTAGTGACCACATCTGAGAACATAAAAAAGGGTTTCCTAACACTAATATGAAAGGAATTGGTTTGATAGACAAGCTGTTCTTCCTGCTCAAGAAGTATTACATACAGTACAAAATGCTTACTGCTCTCTTTTATGCTTATCTCTTCAGCTATTTTCTTCCTTGCAGATTTCAAATTAAGAGAGACTCCAATTAAAACTATGGGGATGGGGTTTGAGATTGCTTTTTTCGTCACTGCTTTTTTTAAGGGCCTAACCTATTCCTACATGTGCAGTAAAACTTTTATCGCTTTCCAAGGAGTAGGTCTCCATATTAAAAATAGTAATAGTTTGCACTTGCTTAGCTGCTTTAATAATAACTTTGCAGTACTTTACAAGTACCAGTTAATTAAGTTCTGTAGAACTGCTGTTACAGCATAGGCAGGGATGGGTAAATTGATAAATAGAGTGGACACATGGTTTCCCTAAATTCATAATGGGATGAAGTCAGCTCTGTGATGTTTTGTTTAGCCCCTTTTTAGAAGTTTATGCAGAGTAAAATTCTCCTGTTCAGTGCTCCATTTTTCTTGCACATATAAGAGAGCATTGCTGTGAACATTATAAAGGTGATCATTGCCTTTGTGAGAGACTCAGTTATAACCACAGTATTTCCCTTACCTATCCTTAATTGGTCCCTTTGACTTTCTAAGTTTAGCTTCGTGTTTCTTCTGTGCTTCCGGTACTATAAATATCCCTACTGCCAAACTGCTCTTTTTTCTAAAATCACTTCTAGATTCTTTTTCTTGGCATTATCAATGTTATCTATATCCTGTATCCTCCTTGCCAAATTTCTGTGCTCCTTGCTTACAAGGAGTTATTAAAGCTACAGCTCATTGTGACTTATGACTTGTCTGTTTACGGTGCAAGGAAGTCACATGTTAAAAAAAAAGTGGAGTGTGTTGTGTGCGTATATACAGAAGCATATATACATTTACACATATTAAGTGTGGACGAAGCTGTAAAAATAATATCTGCTGAATTCTGGGTCCTTACAATAATTAATAATTTCTCTACATTTATCACTATCATTAATTTAGCTTAAGGAAGATATGATGAAGGTAAGGGTAGACTTTCTTCCTCAGAATCCTTCTTTAACATATTATTTTTAAATGATATCTCAGCAATGTGAAAAGCAAAACACTTGCACCAATCAGAAAAGTGCCAAAACCCCAAATTCACCTCTAGTTTAGGAAATGTGCTTCTGTAGAACAGCTGTTTTAGGACTAATGGCTATGATCTTGACTTATTCTTGACCTATTAATAAAAGAGGAAAACACCACAATGCTGTTTGGGGGTGTGTTTAAGATACTATGTAATTTTGACTGAAAATTAAAAGTGACAAAGGCATATAAATGTTTTAGGTCAGGGAATTAAGGTCAATTTGTGTTTTCCATTGGTTGTATATCTATATTTTCTAAGGTGTCAGAAGAGAAAGGGTCATGTTCACTGTGTGATCAAAATGAAGCACAATTACCATCTCCATTCTCATTACCAGGTTTATTATTCACGCTTGATTTAAGCTTGTTGCTTGAAAACAACATAAAAAAAATCTTTGAAGTTGTAACTTAGAAAAACTGCTTTCCTGTTATTCTCCATTAGACATCATGTGCATCATTTTAATCTCCAACTTAGGTATAGATTTGAAGATAAATTTTGTCAGCTGTCAGCAGCTACAGATTTGCTTTAGGACAAGAACATGCTCCGGAATTTCCAAGAAAATTCAATTATGGATTCAATTCCTGTTTCAGAAACTAGCATTAATTGATTCTACCATATTGAAAATCAGATTAAAAAAAAAAAGGCCAGAAAATAAAAATGGCTATATGCAGCAATTCCTGAAACAAGCTCACCTACCAGGTTCATCTGGAACTTTGAGATTCATTTATTCCAAAGATGTTTTTAATTCCTTAAAACTGTAAAGTGTGGAGATAGTTTCGAAATTTGCTCTCTGACGGGCCTCAACACTTAGAAAGAAGTTGTTTCATTCCACTACTCAGCTCTACTCCATAACAAGCAGTCCTAGTGCTGCACATACTTTGGTGATCTTGTTGATTCTAGTAAAACTGAATAGGATGAGCAGAGTTTGGCTGCAAGTGCTACACATTTTACTTTTATTTTCAAATGACAGGCAGGCTTTCTGAAGCCAAATCCGGTTGAAACAAATAATATTACTGAAGCTAATGAATGAAGAGAATAAGGGAACTGTGCAGACAGCGGATTTAACAGCTACTGCAAAGCTTGGCAAGTACACAATAGAAATTTGTTTATATGGTAAGTAAAACATCAATATAATACAATTTTAAACAACAATAAAACAATTGGCCTTTAGTTAAAAATTTGTATCAGGTCTGTTCAGATCAATAAATAAAGTTTAGATCCAGTGGAATGGGATGCACAATCCTAAAGATTATGTTTTAATAAATATCCCCATACTTAAATGTCTGCAATTTGATTAATCTCACCACATCCGACATAAATATGAGCTGTAAGTTCCAGTCTCCTGGTTGTCAAATATCTGGTAATTCCAGGGCCAGCCTCAGATATAAACCAGAATGGAAAAGGAATCTTGGGATATTTCAAGTTGCAGTCTTTGACTCATATTGGGTCTAAAACTGGATGGATTTATGATTTTTAATTAAATGAAAAGAATTTCAGTCCTTCACTATGACTGAATTTTAGGCTCCTTTTGGGAGAGAACAATCTTCCTTTCTGTCTTCATGACAGTGTTTTCTTCAATGGGACTCTGCTTCAGCCAAAAGGGCATAGTCGTGATGTAAATTTCTGTGGTGTTGGTGAAGATTATTCATAATGCATGTGTTCCAAAACTGCTAAGCATTTAAATAACTAAGTTAGTAATAACACTCTTTTACCCCCCAAAGGACATACCAAAAAATCCCAAGTACTGTTTTGCATTAATCTTTCCTGATTAAACAAGAGCAGATAGTCCTGTGATTAATTTCTATTGAAAAAATTAGCTGACTCAGTATTTAAAAGTAGAGATACACAAATACAGCTACTTTCTACATACAGCTTCCTCATACTCACTAAGCTACACGCTCTTCTTTTTCTTTCTTTCTTTCTTTTTCTTCCCCCCTTTTTTTCTTTTTCTCTTTACTTTCAGGAGCACTCTAGCCAAATCAGTGACAAAACAGACATCAGGCAACTAGCAGCCATCCATTAGAGTCACATCTGGTAGGTTTGACTGACACTCAGTAGAACTGATTAACCACAGAATAACATGCCAGAAATGTAACAGGAGAAGTCACTTCTGCCTGATACCAATCAATCACTCACTCTCTGCAAGTAGAAATGCACATTCACAGTGGAATGAGTTTGACCCACGCTCTTATCAGAATAATAGTAAGAAACTATTGCCAGACTTTTAGACGGGAAAAATAAAGTACAAGCCAAATGCCAGAAAGCAAATTCGCAGATGGGAATACATGTTGTTAAATGGCACCATGGCATATGACCGCAAGAATCAGACAGTTCTCCATATTGTAGAAGATGTGTTCAATATGATGATTGCCAGTACTTGAAATATAGAGCTGAAATATGTAAAATAATATAGCAAAATCCTGATGCAGTATTTTGACAGCTCAGTGCTTTAAAGACCACTTTTTCCATCAATGCAAGAAATAAAATAATCTAACGCTTAGAGCAAAAAGCAAGGGTATTAGAAAGTGCGAGCTGCTTTTTGGCCTGGGTTAAGTAAGGCAGTTAAGCGTGCGCCAGAATCTTCTACTGACATTTTTGTTGACTCAGAATATATTTAAGTTCCATTACATGGAACATTTTTATGTTCTCTGAATCAGTGTCTTTAGCCTTGTGATTTCAGTATTTCAGCTCCCAAACTATCTGAATATAATACAGGTCAGATTCCACCTTGCTAGCCAGGCATACTCAAGGGAACAGAAAAATAACTTACTACTCCTGCAACTTGAGGCATCTCTGAATTTGGTTGCAGTTTCTTTGCATTCGGTGTATTGATGTGTCCAGACACCATGGTGTGATGTTGGCATAATCTGAGTACGTCCTATCGAGTTGGGAGTACAACTTTAAAAACCTCTTACAAGATGACACAGTAAATATAAAATCATCCTCTGTCTCCAGTTTGTGTAGTTTCTTCCATACTCCCTCCAGTGCAGAGCCTGGCAGGACAGAGTCCAAAATCTATCAAACATTTGAACAGCGTTTCTTAGAGAGAACATACAAAGAAGATAATTCCCTTGACCACCTTCTGGATTCCACAGAATTGACGTTTATAATTAAGTCCTTTGAATCTCTGCTGCTCTTGACTGTGATTTTTTTAAATTTTTGTGTACCAGAAAGGAAAATTTTCTCACTTGTAGTTTTTGAAACAGCCATATACTCCAGCTATATTTTAGCAGCTATGTTGCACAGTTACTTTTACAAACTTTTCTATTACAGCCTGTTACAGCTATGGCAGCAAAAAAATGGTATACCCCAGCCTCTAGATCTGCCTATATATTTGCTAGACTGGGGTAAATCAGGACCAACTCAAAGCAGGGATGGTTTGAATGGGAATAACAACTGAGAACAGAACAGGCTTTTACATTGGAAAGAATCAGCCGATCTACAAAAGAAAATACCCATTACATATAATTATTTCCTGAAACAAAAAATTGATTTGGTATCTAAGCGTAGAGCTAGCATAGTATTTCACAAGAAATGACTGTGCAATAATCTTTTTTAAAGAAGATAGCTTTCTGAAAGCAAGCCATATGCATAATGCCCCCTCATAAAAGATGAATCTGATTGAAAATAACTGTGCAGATAATCTTATTCCATTTTTAAAAGCACTAAGCTCTGTGTGATTGGCACAATTGCATTAATAATTTATAGCCATTGGGAATTGTTGGTTTCTGCCTTTTTTGGGAGTGTGAATCACGAATGATTGCTCATTTTAACAATATTGAAAAAGATTGGAGAAGTAAAGCTGAAGGGAGGAAATGTGCTGACAGAATGTGCAATGATTGTGTTGGCCAGCCTGTCTGCTGGAGCTGGCTATCAAGTATGTTTTTTCTACTCAACTAGCGAGAATCCTTATATGAGGAAAACATCATCTCAGAAAACAGTCCCCAGTGGCTGCTATTGTTTGAGAATGCTGAAAACTCCCTATTTTGTTTATATTTTATATGTGGGTGGAATAAAATAAATTCCAAAATGTGCAACTAGGTTTTGTTTGGTTTGTTGCAATGTCAAAAAGCTTTAACGCTTAAGCTGTCGCTGCTGTTCCTGACAGAGCAAAGCAGGACAATCAAAAATGATGCGTGAAAGGAACTCTCTGTGTTTGACTTCACTGTTTTTATCATGCGGTGGTATATATTTCTTTATTGAACTTGTTTCTTTGGGGATCAAATGCAGCGTGTCTTACAGAAGGATCAGACCTTTAATATATGATCAGTTACTTTTCTTACGATTTGAGACATATGCTCAATGCACTTCTGCAATTTTGAAAGTGTATATATTTCCTGTACTGTATTATATACCGTTTAGCTGTTTTATTTAATGCCAAAATGCAAATCATATATTTGAAAATTCGTCTTTCCATCCATACAGGCACAGAACAAAGATAGCCAGACTTTGAGAGGAACAGTTGGTGGCTTCTGAGCTATAAAAACAAATTCATAAATCTTTATAAACATATAGCATTGTCAGCACAAGAATCAATTTGAATTAGTCGGAGGTTTCACACATCTCCCTTTGTTTAATAAAACTGTATTAGAAGCATTTACTGTGCCTCTTCCAAACTACAGTTTTCGAAAGCCTGAGTTTGTGTCCATTCACTAATCAGGATACTGTGTCTAAGCAAGAAGTTCTGTTTAATATATGTGGTTCAAATTTCTAAGAGAAAAAACAGAACATTTGCTTCCAAATTCTAGTGCGGTAGGAGCGCTTACAGGAAAGAACTACAATCAGCTTATCACTAGGAATAAGACTTAGACAGAAGAGTCCCTCACAGACCATGGTTTATGATTTTCATCTTGCTTGTTTTCCCTCACAGCTGTCTGGGCTGCTGCCGTCATTTCTCTTTCCCTTCTTTCAATGGATATGAACCAACTGATCCTTGTGACCGTATTCCCCAGCAGTACAAAACAACTGTGAAAGTCCAAAATTCAGCTCTATTTTATATTAACACAACATTAATATTGAAAGTTATAGATTAAGACTGTCTTGTCTCCAGCTTCCTCAGCCCCGTTGCAGTTCCTCCCAGTCCTGTCAGCTTTCAGCGGCTGCCCCTCGCACCATTCCCAGAGGCTCCGAGTGCCCTTCCCAGCAGGGTTGCCCAGGCTGGGGTGGCTTGTGAGGCACGTCCGTCCATGGTGGGATCTGGCTTTAGGTCACAGAAGTACATAGTTAAGCCTCATAGTGAATCTTCTCAGCTTGTCACAACCCTTTTCAGTTTTCATCATTTGTTTGTTTCCCTGCATAGGGACTCCCGGCAGAGGAGACCAGCGCAGCTGTCCCCTGCTCCTCAGTCCTGCCTTGCCTTTTCAGCTCCAGGATGGCCAATTCCCATGCATCTTGCAGATAACCTGCCTCCCCTGGGGAATCTTGCTCTCTTATGTTTCCCTCCTCTTTTTTAAGCTTAGAATGTGCTTTCCCCACCGCCAGCCTTTTAGGGCACGCTGGGGTACACTTGTGATTTTTGCAACAGAAATGTTGCCTACGTTTCTTAAAAGCTCCAGCAAATCAAGAGGGTGGTACAATTTACATGACTTCAGGGTTGCAAAATCCTGATGGGATCCTTTCAGCCAGCGTCTCTCCAGCTGTCTGTAAGCACTTCTGAAGATAAATGCTACAACTTTCAAAGGAGCTTAAGGGAATAGGTGCCTGATCTCCTTGGATTCCTTAGAAAATCCCATTTTTTAAGCTTTTGTAGCATTAAAATATAATGTGTTCTTCCTTTATTTTTTCAGAAGAAGGGAAGATTTTGTTTACTGAAAATAAACTTCAAAAGCACATAGTGTTTTAATTTTTTTCTTGTTCTTAGTAGCTATGCATTTTACAGTTCTTTATTAAGTGTAACTATTGATTTGAAGAAGCATGCATGGAAGCACTTAGTGAATAGATTGAACAGATAATCCTATTACATTCAGTCTGATTGCAGGAGTTATTGTAATTTTATTTTTTGTAAGGGAAGGCGTAAGGCTTTTATATGCACGTGTGTATATCTGAGTGTAAAGCAACATGCAGTAAGTAGATAAAGTCAGCAATAATAAGAAACTGGAGCTTCCTATTAATAGTTTCGTGAGTTATTTCTGCTGTGATTATTTGTGACGAAATCAGGAAGATCTGAACCTTTAAAGCTTAGCAAAATACAGACCTACGCCCTATAAAAAAACCCAAAACAAAGCGAGATATATAAAACTCTATACTCCCTGGGGTCAGGGAAATCTTCCTAGCACCAACGGCTATTTCTGGCCTTCATTTGTTTTTCCAAGAATTTCTCACCTGTGATCTGCTGCCTGGACTTACTTCACTGCCATATGTTTATCATTACATTTTACAAGTCATTTTAAAAACAAAAGCCAAAAATCACTGCAACAAACCCCAGAAGTATCTGCGGAAAATGAACGAGCAGGCTTATAATTACTGATGTTGATTGCTCTGTTATTTTCAGATTAGTTCTGTTGAATAAATCTCAACGTGAACGGATAAGATACTACTTAGTGTTCTGAAGTAAGAATCTGATCTGTAATGATGAGCTATAGATTATTGACCATTTGTTGATATTTTTTTTCCTGAGTAATGTCAGGAAAAAACCCTACAATGTAAAAAGAAAGAAGTGCCATATACTTATGAAAATTCTGCCACAATTTTAGAATTCTTCAGCTATTCTCTTTCTTTTCCCCCCAGTATCCAGTGATTTAATTCAGATCCAGAAGAGTGCGATGTCTTTTGCTACCATATTGGATGCAATGTAAGTTAAAGACAAATGTCAAACTTTCCTTTAGAGCAAGATATTAAACAGCCTAGATAAATGACAAGAATTTGTCCACAATGTAATCTTAACACCATGTTTATAAACTGTGGAGTATTTTGTGTTGCGTTTTAATTTTTTTCTGTACGTGTAATTTTCATTTCTTTGCGCAGGGTACATATTTCTGAAATCACCAAATTACTTAGCGTAGTTAGTGATCTGCATTTTATTATCCAGAAGTGAAAACCTGAAAGACAAGAACAATCAAAGAACAGCAAAACGTATTTGTTTTAACTGATAGAAAGGAGAATGATGATTCATAATAGGAACTGTAAGTGTTGATTTTCCAAACGAGATGGGAACAATTGATTATGCTACTGTGCTTTTGAAACAAAAAGATGTAATGAGCGTAAGCAAGTGTCTAATTCTTCTTGATGCTGGCTCAGAATAATTTCTCTACTTTAAACTGCAAAAGGGATCGTATATCCCACACTGAGTTAACAAGCCTTTACTGTAGGTGTTTTCATTATTACCATTACATTATAGGCAGGCAATTATATTGAGTATAAAACCCTTTTTACACTTCACTGATTACATTTTTAGTAATAGGTCATGAACAAATTAATCACCTCTTCGGAGAGTGTTCATTAAAAATTGTCTTTTTTAGCCTTTCTCTAAGGCTTTCCAAGTTTATGTAAACAATGATTGCAGCTCACAACCTGATACTCTGCTCACATTGAGTAGCACCTTCCCACAAGATGCGGTGGGATTGTTTATGCTGTACAGTGGGAGTTAGCTCTACACCAGCCTCAGCTGCTTCAATGATGTGAAAAATCAGTAGCAGGTACTGAGGGTCTTTAAAGCAATTATTCCATCAACCCATCCTCTTACTTTCAAAATATTAGAGCTTTAGATCACTCTTGACTGTAAGGTTGTATCCAGACCATGTTAATGGTCTGCTAGTTGCATTCCCTGTGCTCATCTTTTTTGAACCTACTTTTTCCTTTAGCTTTCACAATTTCTTGCAGTCATGAGATTCAAAATTTAATAGTGTGTTGGTTGAAGAATGAATTCTTTTTTTTGTTGAATATTCTGCTTCATAATTTCAATGCATGTATCCTAGTTCTTGGAACACATGAAATGGAGAATTCTTGCTTTTCACAGTGTTAAAGGAGACATTAGATCTGACATTTGAGGAGTTGCTTCAAGGGCTGAATCTCTCTTCTATGCAAATGGACTTTGTAGGTTCAAGGAAATCCCCGGTGTCTGGAGCTCCAAGCATCTGCAGTGGCCTACCACATCTTTGCAAGGTATTAGCTGAAGCTCATCAAAACTATTTTTGAAAAAAAAGTATTACAAAATGGTATCCAGATGAGATTATTTAGCATTACAAGTCCTTACGCAGCTTTTAGGAGAATCACTTGCTTGCTAAATAGAGTGCAACAGCTCCCTGGGAGCCGTTCCAGTCTATCAGGTAAATCTGTAATTAGTATCCAGTTGATCTGAAGCATGGTGCTGTCATTATATTGATATAGACATACACATTAGAAAACATTACTGCCTGGGCACAGCAGGCATTTCACAGACTCTAATAACTCAGCCATTTTATTTTTTAAAGCCTAGTAATTTTTTTTCAGAGTTAAAATATAAAATCATAATTGCAACAACATTTTTGATTTTCAGTTAAGCATAGACCAGATGAGACATCTGTAATTTTTTCTGTGATTTCTATGTTTTGAAAATAGTCTTCTAGATTTTTTTAAAAGAACTGAGAGGGTTTTTGTTTATTCTTTGGGTTTTTTAAGTAAATAGGTCGTATAGTGATATTAAACTTGTAGCGACAGCAAAAAAAAGGAGAAAAGACTGTCAGTTGGTTTTGTGAAAATAAATTAAAAAAAAAGAAGAAGTTTGGATTTAGTGCAGCTGAGTGGAATCCCATTTAATTTTCTTTGAATTTCAAAATTTAGTTCTCGAAATGGCAGAGGTTCATGCCCTTTTGCGGTAAATGGAGGTCCCATATTTTTGCGTAAAGGTTTAAAATATGTGGCCATGACTAAAATAGAAGGAAATAAAATGATGTGTCAACTTGCATCTGCTATACTTCCATCATATTCAATAAAATTTAGAATAATTACACTGAGGTGGATTTGGCAGTATAAATGAAATTCAGGCATAAGAATGCTGTGAAGTTTCTATGGGCAGGAGCAGATGCACAAATCAGTTACTTTGGATAACCTCCCCACCTGATTACCGATTATAGTGCATTTGCAAGTCATTCAATCTTCTTTTGAATGATGGCTTAAGCCTTCATTATTAACTAAGCATTACTTTTTCTTCTTCGTACATTGACTAGAGGTTTGAGATATGAAAAGCAAAGCTCAGAGGTCTGATGGTTTTGTCTGATGCTTAGAAAATGGATATTGTCTGAAGATTCAAAAACAGGAAAATGGGTCTCTCTTGTAATTTTTTCCATGGCCTCAATACACCACAGCCACTGTAAGCATAAAACAGATTTTTTTAATGGTCCGACATCAATAACAAACTATTCTCATTCGCATGACATGTTTGAAAGGAACAATGTGAACAAAGAGTGAATACTACATGGAGTATTTCAGTCTGATACATTTTCAAACAGAACTACAAAAGCTGTGAACCGTTACATACACACAGGGTTGATTGACTTTGCTTTAAAATCACATTTAATGGGAAAATTTGTCTTAAAAATAAACCAAATCAGGCATGCTAGTATACTTGGCATAAGTGAAATCAGAAATGCGAGTGTTTATTGAACAAGACATCAAGACCAGTCTTGTGACTAATGCAATAGACTAGAGCTGAGGAAAACCTGATACATAATGATTTTTCGGTTTATTTGTAGGGTGGAGAATAATATGGGCAAAAAGAATAATTCTTAATTCCAAAAATTATGAAATATTTTGAAAGAAATGAAAACAAGTTTGGGTCAGCCAAGCACTGGCTGACTTACACATGGTCTTTTCAGTAAAAAAGTAAAATTCAAACTGAAGTATTCACCCAGCTCTGAAATTGAGGGCATCTTCTACATTCAGTCTCTAGGTTTTTCACCACTCCCAGCTGGACAAAACATGTGTAAGCTCCTCTTGTTCTTGTCCCACATATGTAGTAGGTATTNAAAAAAAAAAAGGAAAAAAAGCCTTGTGTAAGAGCGCAGATCTCTTCTTTATGCAGTATATGGTATATGTACCTCAACTAGCATAGGTGGGCTTTGCCCGCCTTGGGACTGTGGGTCTACCTTTATAAAACTGCGATGTGATTGGGACTCTTTTTAAGCTATCGGTCTAGGCAGTGAATGGGATCAGTGAAGATAAAACTTTTGAGAAACAGAAATCTTCTTCCAACATCATGAAATGCCTTCCTAGAAAATCCTTTGGATTAATTCATCATCCACAGTCTTTCCAGGTGGTTGTTTATTCAAAAACTTTAATTTTCATCATAGATTTAGCTTTGTCCTAAAGAAAAGTCTTGACAGAAATCAAGCTTTTTAGACTGTACTGAGCACAAATATAGAGTATAATTACAGTGAGCAAATAATGGAAGAGACCAAAAACTGGAGATCAGAATATTCAAAACATTCACAGAGCATAAAAATTACATTTGATTTTGTAAACCTGTTGCCTGGTAACACTGGGATTAAGACCTTATCCAATAGTTTACGAGCAAGTTTAAGATGGGAACTTTACATTATTTGAATCTCTCTGCATTTGCTGACAGGCTGTCTGTAGCACACTTCCTGTTTTCATTTTTGAATACTGCAAATGATAAAAACAATGTTCCAAATCCAGTAAGGACTTAAAAGTTATATTAGTGATGTTAACAATTTAGTAAGCAACCTTGGGCTGCAGTACTGTCCTTCAACAACCACAGTCAGACTGATGGTCTAATGCAAAAAACTGTTTTGTCACTATAAAAAATAAAGTGTGACAATCAAAAAGTGCAGTAAAAGGTGAAAACAGTTAGTTTAGTGAGAGGCTGATCTGTAGTTACTGCTCCAATTCCACTGAGATTTCCAAACATTCTGTTGTTTTCATTAACCTCTCTCCTTCTGCTTGCATCCAAATCATGATCCTCAGCCTCTTACACCAGAAGGCAAGCTAGAGATGAATTTGAATGTTCATGTCCTCATACTTTATCAGGAATTTAAGGTAATTTTATCAAAATAATAATATTTATATTATCTGGGTGTTGAAGTTTTGTGACAACTTCTAATAAATATCCAAGGTTTTTTTCACAGGCACAATAGCTGAAGCAAATATTATCACATTATTAAACTATTACGTACAACAGTATATTTTGTAGCCCACCTCAGGCCATCTAGGTTTCCAGCAAAGTAAGTGCCAAGAGAGCAAAAGAGCTACAGAATACCCAGGGAGATTAAATATCACAACAGCAACTCAAGAAAGTAAAATCTTGATTCAAGAAAGCTCCAGCTGTCAGAAGAACTTTTAAGTATCACTCTTTGTACATATTTTTGTTTCTGAAAAATCTCTCTAATGTTCTGGTCTGAAGGTCTTGTGCATTTATCATCACTCTTTTGCACATGACTTTATTGTTCACTCTGTGAAAAAGAAGTTTTGTACTTCTATTTCTTCCCATGAAGTAGGGATTTTTAGGACAATTGTCATTTTAGTGCATCAGCAATAAATAAAGCTTCAAGTCAAGATAAAAAGGAAGTGTTGCCACACCATTTTCAACTATCTAATATATGAAAAGGTTTCATGTATTCTTGAGTTTCACTTTTTCTGCTTGAGGACTAGGCGAGTCATCCAGGTGTAATATAAGGAATCAATCAGAAAGCTAATTTGCTCATCTTAAAATCTCTCCAAGATAGAAAGCAATTTTGAAAAAATGTTATTTTGTTTTAGCTACATTTTCACATCACTCTTTTTCCTTTTCTTTTCCCTCTGCCTAGCTATTGGGAATTTTGAGGGGAGATTGGTCAATTTTCTGTTGAAGGAGAAACAAATGACATGAAGTCAGTGCATTTTCTTAGTTTAAACTCTTCCAGCTTTAGTGTGCACAAGCAGAAGTACTTATAAATAGCCTGCAGTCAATCTTGTTTTTAAATATACCAGCATAGACATCAGCAGTACTTTTCTAGAAGGCACTGTGCCGTAAGAGCTTGCTATAGTTACACAGTCATACTTGCCTATTGCAAGGGCATACAAAATTATCGATACATCTTCCTTCAATGTTAAGCTACGGCTTTATCAGGTGATCATCAATACCTTTTCTCTGTAGACTCACCTGGATCAAGAATCATGGTCCAGATGATCAGGTGTACAAATCAGACAGAGTATGTAATATGAACTTTACACTTGCTTTATTTCACCCTTAGGACAGATGATACTCTCCTGTTAGTGTTCCACAAGATAACGCATTATTTGGGTTGATGGGTTGTGTTTTGCTGATATAAATGGTTGATGCTGTGACTGCACCTACGAAAGCCCCAGTAGCTGGGTAAAGTATGCCCTGGAGTAAGCGGGTCACCTTGCCCTTATACCTGTGTCTTGTGGAACAGAATATATACGTTCTGTCAGGAGGACTTGGCAGCCTACAATTCTGTCGCAGGGAACTGCTTTTTTTTTCCTCCATCAGACTTATTGTTTTCTGAAATGAAGATTATGGTGATTTGGACTCGGTCTCTTGCAGGGGGAGAAGGGAGGGTCTGGAGTAGATCAAGAGGATGGCAGACTTCAGCAAAGACCGGCCGTGTAGGAGTAATAGAGGTGAATCACAGAACTAGACGATAGGAGAGCAGGAATGGATATCATTGGGGTAATGAGCAAGGACATTCAGGCTCATGGGAATTGTTTGTGAATATATTCTGGAGAACAGAACATTGAACAATTAGTGCTTGAAGCTGAAGGCATTACAAAACACCAGATTAACTGATCCGGGCTATGCTCGTGTAATTGTTTTGCACGTTAGCTTCTTAAAGGTACAGATGATTCCATGTTACAAAGGCTCCTGAGAATTTGCAAGTGTGAAAAGCTACTTAGGAGGCTAATGAGAGAGGTTAGATTTTCATTTCCCAAAGCTAGCTATGGGAATTCTGAACAGGGACTTAACCTGGTTTTATTTATTTCAGAGAAGATCCTTTGAGGCAGTTTGAACTTTGTTATTATCACTCGCACTCAATGTTTATTGATAACTATTCTTTCATAAAATCTTCTACCGAATTATTACTGAAATATCTGTTCAAGTTTGTATTCTATGGATCCAATTCAAGATTATAGATTCCAGTAGAATTAGAATGACGATATATTTGTCCCCCCGTGACCAACATTTCTGTCCCTGTCTCTAGTTCTTACGCTTTTTTGTATAGGGACCCTGAATCTATGATTAAATGTTATTTATTAGGCCCTTTTCTTTGAGAGCTGTTTCAGAGAACAAATATGTGAACAGACTGTTAAAGGAATTTTCAACCTTTACTTTCAATTGATCAGACTTGAAATCATTACTACTTTTCATCTGGTCTTTTTCTCATTTCTTTAAAATCAATCTGTACTCAAAGAACAGTTTGTAAACTGAATACAAACTAGGGATGTCCTCTCAGCTCTGAACCAGAGTTCTATTTGGTGAGCCTCACAGGCACCTTCATATGTGTAACGCAGTAGTTTTATAGAATGCCTGCTGTGGAAATATATTAGCTACTTTGCTGATAGGCCCCATATGGTAGAAACAGAGACAAAGGGAGAGGATAGATTGCAAACATACATCACCTTTAGAGAGAGAGTTATTTTCCTTCATTAGTTCACTGTGTTTTTCTTAAACATTATATACTGCTTTAAATATATTACTTTTCTTAGATTTGGACTAGGATTATTTTTACATGCATCCCAGGATGCATGGGATATGTATGCATCCCAAAGGGGAAAAGGTGATTATTTAATTTTTGAGGTAGTTGTGGAAAACCTCTGCTACTCTTACTCTAAATGCATATGAAACTCATCTTGTTTGAGGCCTTTCCCTAAAATACTATCTCGCTGCAGAACTGGCAAGAATTCCTTGTGGCTTGCAGATACTGAGAGAAAACTGAAAGTTAAATACCTTGCTTACTCTAAATATAGCTGAATGTTAGGAAGCTGAGGCAAACTTAACTTTCACTCACATATGGAGTACTGTGTCCTTTTTGACCCCCCAGTACAGGAAAGACATAGACATACTGGAGCCAGTCTGGCTGAGAACCATGAAGATGATCAGGGAGATGGAGGATGGTGTACCAGGAGGCTGAGATGTGTTCAGTCTTAGAAACAGAAGGCCAAGGTGGGGGGAAATCTAATTGCTGAATTCAGTCACCTAATGGGACGTTATAGAGAAGGCAGAGCCAGAGTCTTCTAGACGTGCACAGCAAAAGCACTGAGCCAATAGACACAAGATAAAGCAAGGACAATTCCAACTAGATACAAGGAAAAAGATGCTGCATGGTGAGGGCAGTCCAACATTGGCACAGGTTGCCCAGAGATATTGTGGATTCTCCATCCGGGGAGATAATCAAACACGGCCCTGAACAATTTTATCTAACTTTGAAGTTGACCTTGCTGTGAGTGGGGCTGGATGGGATAACTTCCAGAGGTCCCTTCCAATCTGAATTATTTTATTGATTTAAACTGTGGGTTTCTTAGTATGTACATAGGGGATGTAAAGTCAGAATTTGAAGGCTACCCAAGGGAGAAGGGCAAAGTATACTGAGAGAAAAAAGAATGACAAAATAAAAGAAAGAAATCTGTTTACCCTTTGGAAAAAATCGCATGTAGTAATTCTGTCTTGAGTTGTCAACTATTGTTTGCAGACAATAAAAGCTCTTTAAAAGCTTCATACAAAGCAGCCGAAAGTATATTATTTTTGCCTTGATATGAGACACCGTTATAAAAGTTTTAATGTCCTTTCAATATTGTAGTATGCAGGAGAAAAAATCAGAACAAGCTAACAAAAAAAAATTAAAAATGTGGTCCTCAAAACAAATTAACACTTTCAAATGCCTTAGCTTAGTGATTCCTATGGAGGCATGGATGATCACGAGATGTTGGCCCTAATTTTGTCTCTAGCTGTTTATGTGACTACCTAAGCTGTTCAGTGACGAGATCCTGGAGATCTGCAAAAATAGTTAGAAACGAGGTGGGTATTATACAGCTACACACGCTGCTAGGGCTATGTTTGAGGAGGAAGAAAGAACTCCCCACAGACACAGGAGATCTAAGGCACCATGAGGAGGGGGTAGTGCAGAGGATAAGCACCATGTATCAGAGAATGGCACATAGGCTGGAGGAAAAAGTACTTATACATTGGAGTTTATATGGAGTTGGGCCCTAGTTTCCTCACACACCAGTGTATAAGTACATAAGAACATTGAAATAATGTAATTACAGCAGTTTTTACTTTATTAGTTTTGAGTTAGCTATTTGCAAACAGCTGTAGAAGTTTAAAGATTTATAACCATCTGTCATGTAGCTAAATGTAATGCACTAGCACATGATGTTGAATCTTCTTTGTCCACCTTATTCCTGCTCTCACTGGTTCTATATCTGGAAGCTAGTAAGTGACGCAAAGGCAGAAGTTCAATCACTTACTACGTCCCAACTTCTTTAACACAGTTTATACTTTTAACACGGTAAGTGCATAATGTGAACAGTTATGTTTTAGTGATGCTGAGAATAAAATAGTTGCTGCTTTTTTTAGCTTGTTCCATGGCAAAGACTCTCGTGCAGGGTACTGGATATTGCAGTAGAAGGCTCCAAAACTTTTCCAGGAAAAAGTTATTTTCATCTGCCATTTATTCACCTGCTGGAGGCTTATGTAAACACTGTGCAGGAAGTTACAGATAGGCATCTGGAAAGGTTTTTGTCAGAATTTTTATTGAAGTTCTGTAACATATGAAACTGTAAGGTTTCAGAGCTTCATATGATAAATGCCATTTAAACACAATGAGTAAAATGTTATGTTGCTGATGTTTTTTATATCTGGTGAATATACATTCTAAATATAGATTTTGAAAGGAGGGCTTCCAACTAGCCTTGTATTAAAGGTAGTAAATAAAAAAGCCAGCCAGGGCGATGAAATGATTTAGTAATTCTAAGAGAGTTGGAGAATAAAATAGTAGGTAGTAATGACTTCTGGTGGAAATTGGAATGAAATATTGAAGTTTACTTTTTTAATACTGAATAATAAACCCCAAGATATAATAGGTAATTTCCCAAATTTGCTGGGTTTATTCCTCAGTGCACAGAAGGAAGGTGAAATAGTTTTTTCTTATAGTGCAAATGCACCATAAGAAGAAAAAAAAAACCAGATTAAAAAAAATACCAAATTTTCTTCCCCAGGGTAAAACTCTTTGAAGTGTCCTTCAAATACTTGTCCAATTTCATTGCTCCCCTGGTTGCTGCCTATGGCTTTTTCAATATATTCATACTTATATGCAGATTGTATTTCACTCCTAATCTATGAGAGCTGGGGGAAATGGGTGACAGGAATAACGGTGTAAGTTGCACATCACATACTGTAGCTCTTTCATCTTGCATCTTCTTTCATCTTTCCTCAGTTTCAAGCCTCTTGTCACATAGGTTACATCACCCTTCACTAATAGGCTACACTTACCCATGCTATAGTAATGTGTAAATTATGTGAACTTATATCTACCTGTCAAACTACTTTTCTAGGAGAAGGTTCCTCAAAAAGAGAACGTATTGTGCCCCTCCTTTCTCTCCATCTGCTAGAAAAGCTAATTTCTTATATCCTGTGAGAAAATGCTACTGACAGAACGTACAGAACAATCCTATTATCTGCTTCTTGGTTTCCTGATAATTTTCGGGGGTGTCAAGATTTTTTTTTATACGTTATTTAGATCTGAATAGTTTACCTATTTTTGAACTCAAACCCACTTTTTTACGCCACACATATGTACTGACTCAGGGTTTGTCTCCCATTTTGCTGTTCTTCTGATCTTGGTCTGTTGTGTAACAGCTGTAGTAGGAAGACATAGAAGAAAGTTTAAACTACAGTTTTCTTGAATGACTTCATTCCTTGAAGTGTATGTTTATCTTGGTTTTGTCTTCAGCCTGTAGGGACTAGAAGATATTTTGGGGGAAGTTTTCTGTTCTCTCTGTTATGTTCTTCAGAGGGTGGAAATGGAAGAAGAAATGACAACAATGTCACACACTTAAATACATGTGAGTAATGGCACATGCAGTTGTTAAGTCAGATGTTTCTTTGAAACACCAAAAATTATAAATTTTTCATGGGAAGCTTGAAACATTGTGTATTAAAGCACAGTCACTGTGCTTCGTGTTTTTGATAGCAGCCCTTGACTTCCCTTTCTGAGACCATCATAGCAACGTCACATGCCAATGAAGAATAATGCTTTGTTAAAATGATTATACGAAAATGGAATTGTGGTTTAACCCACTGACATTAAACACTGTATCATTATCAAAACCGTGGATAATATTATACAGATTGTTCTACAAGGCATAGCTATTTGAATGGCATCCTTAACTTTTCACTACTCTTGATGAAACTAAGGGTTTGGAAGTGCATTTTGAATAAATGGTCAAACAGCGTGCCTTCTGAACTATGGCTTTGGCTTCAGTAATCTGCAAAACTATGCTGAACTTTCTCTGAGCTTCTTTTAGAAATCCACACTTGGGCTATATTCATAGACAAAGGGATAAGGCCAGCAGCTCTTAGTGGCATAATCCGTACATGTCAGTGACATGAATGCCAGGTCAAACATTACCTTTTATTTCTAGGTCAGACTGTGTTATTGTATAGTAACATCTTGTAGCATAATAGTGTCAACTCAATCTAAAACTTGTTCCACAGTCTGGAGTCTACTGCGCGAGATTATGCATTGTGATAACTTTCTATTATATGACCACACATCAGTGCAAAGACTTAATCAGAAAACAGCAGCAATCAAATGTTCTAAGCCTCCTAAATGTAAACGTGTAGCATGTCACAGTGCACTTTATCAGTATAAGAGCAGGAAGGGGTTTTGATCTTATGACTAAGCTGTGGCAGTACCTTGCTCTAGGAGTCGTCCTTCTGTGCAATGGACAGTGTGTAGACTGTTTCATTGGAATCTAGTCATCAGAGAAGTTGCCCTATGCAGCAATGGCTTGAAGCTAGAAACTGTTGTTAATTGTCATAATAATGCATTTGCACACACATTAAAAAAAAGAAAAAGGAAAATACACAATTATAGCTCTTGTAGTTCTTAAAAGCTTAATCAGTACTTACTGAGACTAGCATTTATACTTTTTTTAGAACCTGGGCTGAATATTTATTTGAACTATGACATTCTAGGTTACTGCGTAGGAGAAATAGGTTCCCTCTGTGAAGTTTCCTCCTCTCCTCTAGCTATGCTAGAGAAGATCAAGACATATTCTACTGAGAAGAGTGGGAGTCCATCTCCAGGGGCAGCTTCTCTGATTTCAGTGCAGGATCTTGTACTGAGGATAATAAACATAAAACAAGTTGGCTCCTTAAACACCTGTGTAGGATTGTAGCAAAGACATCATTCATCTGTAAGAGACTAATGAGAGGCCTTCATTTGCCAGCCCTCCTACGAGCACCTTATGCTTGCTAACATCTGATATTTCCTGTGGTGGCTGGCGTTAACACATTTCCAAGGTAGTGCCACATTGGAACCTTTATCACCTCATCAGCAGCTCCGCTTGTGTTGGCTCTACACAAGGAACAGGTCTTAGGCCACCCCTTCTTGATCAGTGCCAGACCAGTCCCCACAGAGTGCAAATGAGGCCTGCTGAGCTGCCAGCTTGCCCTGATTTTTTTATTTTTTCTTTGCTGTGCAAACAATCAGAATGCCTGAAGGTAATTCCTGTTGTTCAGTCAGTCTGTTAGGTGCATTATTTTCTGTTTCGTGACTACAGGTGTGCAAAGCACATTGGACATATATGATGTCACATAAGAATTCTTGTACTTGGTATAAACATAAAACTTGAGAATATTGCCTAGGGAAGAAATGTCCTACTAAGGAAAAGAGAAAACCTCTCATCTTGTAAAACTTAACAAAATCTTATTTATAGTGAGCAGAGAAACAAATCCTTCTTCCATGCAGGCAAGGCTCTTCCATTTTCTTTATATTATTTAATGACGAAGTTAAAAAAAAAAAAAAGTAATCAGAATAACCTATTAGCAAAATCATTATTGTAATACAGGTTAGAGGTGGTATTTAGTACAGATGATAGATGGCACAATGCATGGTTTAAGAAATAAGTTCCTTTTAAGATGGAGTGGTAGGTTGAATGTAGAGCATCCCTTACAAATTAAAGTTTTATGAAAGAAAATCTATTTGTTGTTCAAGTTACATACTCTAACTGCTTTGATATTTGTTAGCCTGTGCTAAGGCAAAGAAACATGCCATGAATTCATGAATGGCTTTATTAAAGTCTTTTCAGATAAAGTATATTGATTTTCATCTGGGATGATATTCTAACATTCTGTTCAGGATTTGATGATTTCATTCTGTGGTTGCTTGCAAACATTTTTTGCCTTAGGTGTATATATATATAATATCAGTAACTCTGTAGTATAATAACATGCTGTATAGGGTATATGCCTGTTAATTGCTTTAATTTGGGTCAGTACACCAGAATGCATGATTTGTCTGTGATTAAAATGTGGTACACTTGTAACACATACAAACACCCCCTAACCACGCACCCCATGTCATTTGTTCTGAAGTACCTTTTTTGCTAAACTGTCTTGATGGATGGACAGATTACCTTACATCCTAAATATATCTGCATGTATTTAGAAAGTTATCATTGTATCAAAAGGACCATAATTCACATTACTTGTTCCATACTTAGGGAAGATCTACATTTAAAGCACCAAACTTTCTAGTTAGTGTATTTAAGTGGCTGCATTACTAGCAGTTCTGGTAGAAGGGAACCTCAGATGTGTTCAGTGCTCATTGCATACCCATGCACTTTTGGACTCGCTCCTAAAGGAAATTTACAATATAGAAACTTTCTTCTTTTGTTTCGTGCTTGGTATTATCGTAGCATACAAACAAGTGGCCTGCAGCTAATTTTAAGGAAGCATAAGCATATGCTATTGTTCATTTTCAAATACATCTTCTTTTCTTTGGAATTGTAATGATTCACATTGTGCATCATATTTTCAGCAGATAAACAATTTGATTGTGCCAATGCCTTAACTCCATCAATATCAATGCTTTTATCAGCAGACAGGCGAAATTCTCTTTTTGTTTGTTCTTCTAAGGGATTTCCTCCTTTCTTCCCCGGAGTTTCATGTTAAGACAGAGGATAGCATTGGGGAATCGGGAAAGGTGTTCTCTTTAGTAGAAACTCCATGTGAAATTTCTTCCTTAAGCCTAATGGTCTTCCGGCTGAATGCAAAAGAAGCCATCCTAAGCAAACTAAGCAAAACAGGTGAAAGCAGCAAAGAACCTGATTTCTGTTGTAACACATTGACATCTCTGGGAAATATGTAAATGGGATGTTACCATCCCACAAGTTAGTTCGCTATATGTATCAGCTGCCAAAAAAATCAGATATTTTACTAAAATGCTTGTAAGTTTTGGAGGTAATTGCTTTAAAGTATGATCCACTGTACTGTCATCTGGTTTAAAAATCCAGTCTAGGAGGGCAAAAAACCAGAATGGTGGCTACAGGAGTGTATGCTGTGTTTAAAGCGGTTTCTGCCTACCCATCCCCTCTCACCTCGGAGCAGGCCCCGCTTCTGTTAGAGCAGAGTTCTGCTCCCTTTCTCCATCCATAAATGTGGCATTACTTTCTGTAGAGTGGAATGGCTTTGATGGAAGGGGTAAAGAAAGGCCTAGGTGAGTCATGAAAATAGTTTGGTCTCCAGAAAGGTGAGAAAAGGGAGTTTTTACTGTTAATTCTTCAGATAAGCAAGAGGCTTGACTTTGACTGCCTTATTGCAGATTAGCGCTCTGTTGAACACAACAGGGCAGAGATGGCAACCACAGATCTTTCAAAGCAAAAACAAACCTTTACATTTTTTCATGTTTAGCCTTGCAAACTTCAAGTGGAGGCAGATGCTGCCTTTCAGTAGGACATAAATGACTGATTCTTGTGAAAGGTAAGCTCTTCAGGAGCTTATCCCGAATGTTTCTGTTCATGCTGCCTTTAGGCAGCTCTTTGATCGTCATACTAATAGTGAAGGACCTCGTGACTCCTTGTGCCGTTCTGTGCCTCTCACTAAGGCTTCCAGACCCAATTCAGAGCTAGGTATTGAAAAGCTCAGTGCTACAGACCTAAGGTTCCCAGACCTAATTCAGAGCTATATATCTAAAAGCTCAGTGCTACAACTCCTAAATCCAACCACCCTCTCTTTTCTTTTTTTAAAGTTTAGGTTTTTGTACAAATAATGAGTCCTGGATTTAAATTGAGTCTTCAAAAGACCATTCTAGAAGGCGCAGCTGAGGGGGATGAGGAGCCGGCGCGGCTGAGGGGGATGAGGAGCCGGCGCGGCTGAGGGGGATGAGGAGCCGGCGCGGCTGAGGGGGATGAGGAGCCGGCGCTGCAGGTGGGAGAGGGAGGAGCCTGTTCCTGTCAGGGGCCTGGGGAGTGGCCGGGCCAGCTGTGGGCAGTTGGGGTGAGGTGGCTGGGCTGGAGGTTGTGTCTGCGGGCATGGCAGTGGTCAGCCTGGAGAAGTTGGAGCCTGTCTTGGGGAGGCATGGAGAATTTTTAAAAGAAGGCATTTGTGGTCTGCTGTCTAACTCACGGTGGGCTTTGCGGGGGGTCCATCTGCTGCTGGGCTGTGGTGGCTGTGCTGTGCACGCGCTGAGCGGGAGTGCAACTGCTTTCTCTGTGAGTGATTTTTGAAGCATATTAATGGGCTGGGGTGTTACTAGAGAGCCACAGCTGAGACTAGGAGAAATAGAGAGCGATAATGGAAGGGCTGCTTGGTATTTTTTTAGGGCATGAGGGAAGGGAAAAGCTCTTCCTCGGGTGTCAGCTGGAGCGTGAACGTGGTAGCTGCTTGTACACTAAGATGGCTGCTGAGGTGGTGTGAGGAGAGGGAGTAGGGCAGAGGCAGGTAGTTTTGTGTTTAAAAGCAAATAGCTCAGAACATAGGCCTAGAATTTTAGTGCATTGTCATACCTTTGTTTTGCTGAGAAAAACTACTGCTCTTGTCCATAGGATGGATGTCAGATTGAGTTTAAAGCTGAATTGTAGATGATCCTTTGGAAGGCTGACTATCTTCCTGCATTTTTTTTCTAGGAAAGTGTAGGTTCTTTGGTTTAGCTGAAGGACTAAATGATGTGCGTGCTGTAATCTTACTTCTTGAAAGCAAGGGTAGAAAATACAATAAGATGAGGAAAACTTGAAGCTAATAGAGACAGAAGTGCTGTAAGATGGTTTTGCAGGTTGTGTGTCTGTAAGGGGATGTCTGTGAAGCTTTGTTTGGGAGTGAGACTGCAACAATCAAAAGACTGGTTGAACTTCCAGATTTCATGGCATGGATAAAGTATAAGCTATTAAGTTGCTCATAACAAAATGATTGGAAATAAGGCCTCAGTGATGAGGACGGAGCTAACTCTTGTAGTTAAATGGCGTAGTATTATAGCTGAAGGAAATCATGCTGTGTTAAGCTAGCTCCTTGATGGGATAAGAATCATACCTGGGATAAAGGATTACTTAACTAGTGCTCAAATTGAGAATTATGTTACTCAGTAGACAGCCATTGTGCTAGATCATTGTCACCTGTATTAAAAGTCATGTAAGTAAAGTAATTGATTTCTTGCAGTTATCTCATTACATTTTTTTTTTCCCCTTGGGCTATGAGGGAAGGTAATGGGAGAAGCTGGAATATAGGCCCTTGCTTACCAGCTGCTGAAAGCACCTTCCGTGATCCTGCAGGCAGCCTGCTTCCCTGGAAGCACTAGCTTCTGAGATAGCTGGGGACTCTGCAAGGTGAAATTGCTGTCTTCTAAGCAGTAAACTGAATAGATGAGGTGCAATTACCATTTCCATCTGCCTTTCCATCCTCAGTCCCACTGGTGTGTAGGTGTCAAAGGTGACTGTTGGCAGTCTTCAGGAAGTAGATGCTCAGGTGTGTCTAGGGCAGGTACAAGGACTAATTCTGTGTGTAACAGTGATAGCTGCTTGGTTTAATGATGGACAGAATGTGAGACTCTACCAGTACAGGAGAAGAAAAGCATAAAAAATATCTCTTCTATGTTAACCAGAACTCATACTGGGTTCATAGGGGTAAACTACAGATGAAGATGCGTGATGTATCTTAAACTCCTCTGGAGAGGAGTGAAGAGCGCAGCTTTTGGTCAGAACTTAATTGTATATTTTTAACTCTTCCCCACACTCCTAGCCCATTTGGGAGAGAGGGGTGACATCCTATGTGCTTGCCCTGCCTAACCTTAACTAGACTCAACAGAGTGGAGGAAAAAGAGGCTTTGTCGGAGGTCATGAGCATAGCATTAGTGCTCTCAGTGGTCTTCTGGAAAAGCCTGTTTCTCCCCATCCATTAGGGACGCAGTTTTCTTCACATCAGCTACCTTTATGGTCTGAAGTTAATTTCTACTGTAGTGAGAAAAAGGCTAATGCAATCCATGTATAAATGCTATAAAATGCTAAGCAGGCATGAAAAGACTGTGCAGCCTCTGCATTTGGCACTGATATAATTGCTATTGGAGTATCATCTAGTGTTTGCAGCTCTAGAAGGAGGCCAAAAGCTGCAGGGTTTAGAGGAGCTTTTTTTTTTCCTGGCTTAAAATATAGAAAACATCTCCCAAGGTCAAGAAGCCCACTCTATTAGTGTATTAAAGCAAAGACTGAAGAACAATGTGATCAGTCTATAAATACATGCGACCAATTCAGTAGTTTGACAGAGAATAAATCAGTCAATTCAGCAGACAAAATACAACAAAAAAATTAATCTTATAGTGGAAGAGGAGCCAACTTGCACAACATTAGGAATATGAACTTAATAATTTATGTGAAGTAATTGTTCTTGGAATATCTTACTTTGGGTGATAATTATGTTATTGAAACACCTTTTCATCTACTTGGGAGATTTTTCAGGAGTACATGCTGTAGTTCAGGTAGAGATATCGTACATGAAGCAGTAATATCAGGGGCCATGAGACTGCCTTATATGTGGTCCATTGCACTAAAAGATTATAGAGGTGCCTCTGATCTGGGGAAAAAAAAAAAGGAATCATTGTAACAAACTTCCTTTAATTGAGCTACAAATGTGACTGTATACTACATGAAGCAGGAGAAAACTGCCTTCTTAAAGGTGAAGCAAATCTCTGTGATCTGATGCTTTGCTTAATTGATTAGCCAGCACCAAAGCGCTGCCTGAATGAGGGAGGAGAGGAAGTATATTTTTGAACTGACAGATCCCTACTTTTAAATCCCTTAGTTCAAAAATTTATCTATAATTAGCAAAAAGACATCCATATGGTGACTTTTCTAGTCCCAGATGGGTATCTGTCATTTTGCACATGATCTTTGCTTCTCTTTTGAAGTAGAAATGAGTAATCTTGGAAATATTAATCTGACTTCAACTATATTTATTCTTCTATCAACAGTGATGACACACTTTGATTTCTTTCTTGGTGTACGCAGTATGTGCTGCGGTGCAGAGGATTCCAGTTGCCATAATTTTCAGTGGAAAGAATAATTATCACAGGGAACAGTAAGTAAGTTATTATGGAATATTTGTATATTTAATTAGAAAAGCCAACATTTTAAAGAGTAGTGATGCAAAGATATGCCAAACTTGGAAGTCTGCTAAGGGGGTGATAAAAGGTGTTCTGCAAGTGCTTAAAATTGGCTCCCCTTTTCAGCAATGCATTACCTGGCACATTAGCAGCTGTACACCTGCTCCTGCCTGGCAGGCTACTGCTGAGAATAGTTACATCAGAGCAAACAAAAAAGTAAAAATAATTTACCGTGCCAGGAAAGATGTTTAGGTATCTGATTTTTTGGGTTTTTTTCCTTAACTGCTGGAGTACTAATCCTTAGCACGGTTCTTTCTGCCATTGTCAATATAGTTTATGTGGTGACATAACTACAGGCATCTTGTGTGTTTAGACTTCCATTTTCTTTTTTGGGGGGCAGAGAGGGGAAAGTAATTGTGTGTGTAAGGGGGAAGGTATTTTGTAGTAAGTGTTATATCTGTGCATGACTTCCCCCTCTCATTTTGCAAAACAATAATTTTGGTTGCTTGTGCTTAAGTGTCCATATTGAGAGGCTAGCAGTCTCTGTAAGAGGTGTGAAAGCTTGACATTCCTCTTAGTAGGCATTCTCCTTAAAATGCAATCTTATTTTGGAGGGGAAAAAGATGTTACAGTACAGGGTTTTTTTTTTTACCACAGGCAGTGTCAGAGGCAAGAGGCCAGATCCAATCAAATGAAGTAAATGGAATTACCCTGAATTTACTCCTGTATAAGTGAGAGCTTGTTTTAAGCCCCAAGCTACGTGAAAATGATTGCTGTTCTCTTTGCAAGCATTGCCCATATGAAAGCTGACATAAATACGACCTAGAGTAGAACTTATTTAGCAAGTGATAGGGTACGTTTCTTCACCATGATTTAAAGGCCTTAAGACCGCAAGTCTCAGATGCAGGAAGGAATAGAGGTGCTTGAGTTCCATTAAGATCAATAGGAATTAAATGCTTAAGTGACTCAGGCCTACGCCTCTGAAAACGTTCAAGCATTTTCACCGCTTGGCAATCATAGTTCCTTCTTCTCAGCACTATCCTTATGATAAAATTTGATTCTGTTCTGGTTTTTCTTTTTTTTTAACACTTATGAAGCACAGGTGATGAGAATGAATGTCAGAGGTTTATTTTTTAGATTACTGGGGTTTTTATAAGTAATTAATATTTATAGTGTTGCTGGCCTAATACGAGGGGAAATTTTAGTGTAGTTGTAACCTTTGCAAGAAACTGAAGGAGTGAAAGATCTGAAAATTAACTTTACAAGGGTGGGGTAGACCTGCACTCCAAAGTGAGGTGAAATCCCACACAGACGCTCATGTGAAATCAGAGATTACAGTCTCGTATGCAGCTGTGTTATGACTTCAAAAGGACTTTTGAAGGACTTTAATACTTCTTGTATACAATATCTTGTTTTTTAATTTTTCTCCCAGCTATAGCGGATGGCAGAAGAAAAAGAGATTTTTGTCCCTCTATCAACCTTATTCTTAAAACTTTCTCTGAGTTTTTGACCCACTGCTTCAAGTCCCTTTTCTGCTTTGCTTTAGATACTTTATTAACATTGCTGTACAAAAAGACGTGAACTCAGTTAAGAGACTGTCTTTGGAAATAATTCCACGTGGATTAGACCAGTAAGAAAACAGTAGGAAAACAGCATTGCTATGGTCTACCTGCATGTTCTAAAATAGGGTGAAAGAATGTATGCAGCCAATGATGAAGTATCTTGTTAATCAAACACATGATATGTGACTTGTTTTGCTCCATATCTCTTTAAAGCCATGAAGATTAGATACCAAAAGGAAACTGCATGTTTTACAGATAGGAGGTTACAGAATTATCTAGCACTTAATATTTGGTAATTTTAAGCTTGAGTTGGGCCTCTAAATGCTTGACTAAGTAAATAAATTTAATAAAACTTGCATATATGCTTGAAATATGTGCCAAAGATTTGAATATTGCGGCAGAAGGCAGCTCCAATGGGTATAGGAATATTTGTTGTGTAGCTCTCATCTTAGTAAATCCCTTACAGATAAAGCAAGACACAACTAAACTATAACCAAGGCCAACTGATTTGTGGCAACAGCAATATTCAAATCTTCACTTCTCAAGAGCGTGTGGAAAATGTAAATTCAACTGAACCAGTAAATTGTGGTTAGTTAAAGGGAGGGAAAAATTATTACTCAAATTGAATGGTGTGTACCCAATGAAAATATTTGAATTGACAGTTTACCAAAAGATGTTCCAGTGGGGCAGGCTTCTGTCCCTACATAGGGGAGCACTTGTACCTTAAAAACTGCAGAGTGAAGCTCAGTGGGTGACAACTTGATACCTGCCAAATTTTCATTTTTGGCTTTGGAATTTGAGAGTAGTTGTGAGTTCTCTCAACTGACTTTTCTTCACTAAGAGCCTTACAAGTACCTGTAGGGAAAAGCTTCCTAGGTTACAGCCCTTTTTCCGTTTGCAGTTTCTGCAGGAGACTTACTGCCGCAGTAAATTGGCAGGAATCTTGCAGAAAAATGCACAGGGTAACAAAGAACATTTAATCACACACAACACGCTATGGAACAATATTTTCTTCCTTGTAGAACAACAGTAGGCATCATGTCCAAATCTTTCTATCAGTCAAAATGATGCAAGACAAGGAAATCCTGCTGCTATGTTTCAGGGCTTCTAATATGTGATAGGTGCTTAATAAGGCTTAAAATTTGCATACACACCCCTATGAGTTGTTGGGGTTTTTCCCCAGTATCACTAGGTACAGTCAACAACCAAAATTCATATGGAATGACAGGTTAATGAGTCCCTAAAACTTACTTAGTGTCGCCTAATTGTGTTTTGCTTGACTTCTCTTAGAATTAATTACAGCTAAGGAAGCAGAAGGCTGAATTCATGAGGGTGAGGATAATTGTCAGTTTATAAAGAGTTTTGTGGTGACCAAAATATCACATAGGGATAGCTGGTAAAACTTAATCTTTTGCCATATTTAATGTTTGGTGTGCCTTTGTCAGTTGTACAGCAAAAAATATTACTGTCATATAAACGATCAAAAAAATCCAAAACCACCAAACAGGTCAGTGGAAACAGTTAGGAATCTCTTTTATGACAGGGAAAGTTTGTGCAAAAAGAACTTGTAGGCTCTCTGTGGGTGAAGCTCTATTCAAGTCCATTTTTTTATTAGTCTAAGAAAGAGTTATAAACAGTTTGCAGTATAATCACCAAAGTAAAGGGAATAGTCCTATCAACATGTGTGCAGATATGGCACCCTCCAGAGAGGTTTAGAAATCTAATTCCTGTTCTGTTCTCGTTCTGATCTTGTTAGTTTAATTGCATGCTGTTTCTCAGGATCTGGGACAATTTTAGAGCTGAATGCTCATAGAGCAGACTCATATTTTTTGTTATTGTTAATGCGAGTATGCAGGGATATTTTTAGCAAAAACTAGAATGCCTTCTCAAAGCTATGGATTCTGATTCTGTCCTGATGCTAGCTTTAATCTGTTGTATACAATATGTAGATGACAAAAGCCTTTACCAAGTGTAAAGGCTCTACTTCTATTACAGATGTATAGAAAAGAGGGATGAGGCTGTGCAAAGAGGAGTCGTTTAGAATGTAACAGCATGGAGCGATGGGAAGCATTGCCCTGTGTTATTGCACATGCTGCTTCCTCACAAGGCTTCAGGCAAATTAGAAACTATGTGATTGAGAATAGCTTCACAGAAATCCGAGAGGAAAGGTACAATTAATGTCAGTTAGTAACAAATTAATTATATGAAGAGTAATGTTCAATTATTTTATTGCATCTAATTTGTTTCCAACACATTTATGCCATGCATCTGCATTCTGAGGCTCCATTGCTGTTGGATTTATTATTGGCCCAAGGTCCATCCACATACTTCTCTATACTTCAGGATCACTTAAACACAATAAAGGCAAATGCTTAGAGACAGTTTTTAATCATATTGAAGTGACATTTCATTCTGGGCTTTGCCCTGCCCTTATTAGCTAGACCTATGTGCCCTTTAGGTGGGTTCTGAGGGGCGTATTTGGCAAAGTGTATGGATGGGAGCATGGTTATATGTAAAACCTGTTTGACACTTGCCTGCTTTTTAGGGAGGAAGCAAGTTAAGGTGTTCAAATACCTTCTGACAATCCTCTCTCGAAGTTTATGTGCACCTGTAGATGGCTGTGGGAGACTTCTATAAAGCCTGTATGTCCTTTCTTATAACCTGTACCCGATTGTTCTTTTGTTACGTTACATCCCTCCTTCCCGTATACGTGAGGTAGGATGATCCGTGCAGAGTCAAACAGTAGAAGCGATGCTGCTTCTGGGCACCAAGAGGAGTCTAATAACAAGGACATCCCGCTCTGCAGGAATCTCTCCATATGGGAATTGTTCTATCCAAATTGCATTGTAATTCCATTTCCAACGTCCATTTCTCAATTACTTGGAAACTGTCTGCTTTCCTAAGGGATGCATCTTATTTCAGCACTTCAAAATTATGCCTGAAACTTACTGCTCTATCAAAACAATGAGTTATTTGCTCCTCACAAAAAAAAAAAGGAGTCCTGGGACTGTAGGTGATTAGGATGTTGCAAGGCTGCTTTATCAGCCATGTTATAGCCTGAATTATTGCTTTCAGCTGCTCTTCATCTGGTGTTTACAAATACTTGTTTGCATCAGTATTTTCTGCTGCTTTTTATCTCCTTTTTATCACTATGTCACTAAAAGCTGGTTCTGTCACTCCTCTCGTTACCCGTTTTCTGCCTCTGTTTACTGGCTAGTTGTAACATTATTATTTCTGTGTTATTGGAAAGCAACTTTTTATTCTTTTTCAGCTCTCTGCCTCTGAAAGCTGTGATTGCAAAATCACACTAAGCAATTCTATTGGGTTTTTATTTATCTCCCTCTGCTACTCTTTGCATTTTACTGAAAGCAATTTCTGATTTTTTCCTCTTTTTTTTTTTTTTTAGTAAACATAATTAGCTCCTGTGAATAGGAAATTGTTTTTCTTCATTGCTTTTTATTGAAGTACTTTCCCCCCCCCGCCCCGCCAAGACAAAATTGTAAACAGGAAGGTATTATTCCTTGCCTTCGGATTTAGAAACAGAGGACAGAGGAGACTAAAATCTGTAATCAAGTAATATTTTATTGAAGATTCAAAATAGTTGTAAAATGGTTAAGCTGTTAGAAAGCCTTTGAAATCTGTAAATCTCTACTTAATCTACACTAATTTAAAATCTTACCTAACTATTTTTCAAAAACATAAAAAGCCACGTGCCAGACTTAGTCATTGACTTATACTGACAGGAGTTTCTCAATGTCTTTCTACTCAGTTAATTAGTTCATCGTCTAATAGGAATTATTTGGAAGGTATCTCTTAGGCATAGTGTGATGAAACAGTAGTGAAAGGTGCATGAGTATTCAGTGATCTCATCCTATTTAGATGTTAATCTGACACTGATTGTCCATATGTTCTTCATGTTCCTTTTCATGAAAACCCCAAAGATACTCTATCATCCAAATTACATTTCCCAATCTTGATTAATCTCCAAGTCTTTAATTGACTGTTCCCTCTATCCGTTGTAACTTAGGTCCCTTGTGTCAGCTTTTTTTTCCTTTGAAGGGATGTTCACTTTCAGTATGGAATCATTCTGCATTTAGAAAGCAGAAGAGTAGGTTTTGCCTGTAGATTTAATTTGATATGACATTTTGAATATCCTCCAGGATACTTTTCTTTTGGTTGTTGTAAGTTACATTGTCAGAATATAACATGAATTCATTACCTTAAATAATAAATTGTTCGATCTATTTACTTTTGGTATCACTAGGACTTTGTACTTCCGATGACTGGAAGGTTCTTACAAAAAGAAGCCCATAGGAGGCAGTGGCATTGGAAGCAAGGCAGAACAATGCGAACTGAATTCCCAGGTAAAAGAATTTTAGTTTCTCTTGAACTGAGATGAGATTCAGGGGATGAATATTTTTTTTAAAGCATGTAACTAAAGAATGTGCTTGTTTAACTTGTTATTTTGCAAGAATTTTTGTTGTTGCTTAAATTTGAAAAACAGCTTGTGAAATTTTTATGCAGTCTGTCTTTATATACCCATCCAAAGATACCTTGTGATGATTCAACTGTTAATATCTGTAAGTTGGAGACAGTGTGGTTTGTTGCATTGAATATTGAATATATTGCTGCAGAAAAAGGCCAAAACTCGTATTAAAAGAGAATCGTGTTGATATTCTTACTTGGAGTTTGTGTCCACTGAAAGATGGAGCAAGATCTGTCCTAACATGTTAGGAGACTAGGTGTTTTAAGTATTTCTCAAAAATGTATATTTATATACAGACATGGTAAATTTCTTATCACAAGCTTGACCCTTCTTAAATCACTCTATGTTTACAAACTTGACACGTTTATATGGCAAAGGTGTGACAACGTACGCTATCCCTAATTGAGTTCAGGTAAGGTATTTTGTGTTGTATGTGTTTAACATGTTAAACTTAACAACTCATACTGTGAAACTCCAATGTGGTTACAAAATGTCTGTCAAGAAGTGCTGAAGTATGACGCTATAAAATCCATGTCTCATATCCTGGTAGAATTTAATTAATTACATTTTAATGAAGTTACATATATTGGAGACCTTTCTCATAGGTGCTGGTCCCAAACTACACTTACCCATAACTGTTGCCACCCACTGGTAAGTATTTACTTGTCCTCTTACTCTGAAAGTTAACAATCTGTTGAGGTGCAGTCCTTCATAAATTGCAAAATGATTGAGCTCCTCTGGGAATTGAATTTGCAATAAAAATGTAAAAATATGTGTAGAAATGACATTGAAAAATATATTGGAAAGAATTCATCTGTAGTTAAAGCTTGGCACTGTTGTAGCCTGGCTTAAGCTCTGCAACAGGAATAGCTGGCTACCAATGGGAGGGAGGGGGAAATCGGCCTCTCGCATATGTTTTGGCTGGCATGCTGCTTCTCTGATGCACACCAGTACTTTATTGTCACAGATGCCATCACAAAGGATTTTTCCCTTTCGCTAAATACCTTTGGGGACAAAGCAGGTGAAATCACTGGTGACTAGGAGATTTTAGCATAAACTAAAATAAACTTAAATTTGAGGCTACAAATTCTGTTTCCCTTTCTTGACAGTGCTATGTCAGAAATACAGCAACATTCACACCTTGATTAAATATTAGAGAGAAGAAAGGTGTGGATAGGAAGCAATCTGAAATAGAATGGACCCTATTTTAATCTGAGATTGTCCTGAGAAGAAATTGTGTTTTAAGAGTTAATTTGAAAATACAGACTGACAGTATTCTAGGGGAACCTTTGGAAACAGGCGCGCATTTCTAGCACATTCTCAGCGAGAATTTGATACTTTACTGTCCCATTATGTATCTGGACAATTTTGTGTTTTATTCTCTATTGTATTGTTTGCCAAATTTGTTACAGAGGGTAGTATTTTCAGATTTCCTTCATAGCTCTTGGTATTGAACACCGATGGTCAACCCCAGAGCTGGTATTTTGCTCTTACCCATAATAACTCTGTCTCCTTTTCTCAGTACTCTCCTGGTCTTTGAATAAACTGCAGATTCCCAGATCTTGCTGAGCTCTTCTTGCTCTCTGCCTGCCCTTAGGCTAGTCGGAAGCTTCCCTCCTTGAAAATGAGGTAGTTAAAGAGAAAGAACAATTTTCCTCTTCTCACCAGAGGATTCTAGCTGATCCAGTCATTCTCTTAACGGTTGTTTTATGTTACAATATCACATTCTTTGTCTGCTGTACCTCTTCAGGTGCTGCCTTGCTTACTGCTGTTAGTAGTAGTGGTCTGCATATTCCGAAGTGTCTGTAGTATTTCATAGATGTAATCTGGCGTGTGTGCTAAGGCTTCCCATATTTTTGTTTCTGCATTTGATATGTCTACTTTTAAACCCATAATTGTGAAGCTCAGTTTTCCTGGTTTTACTGTGAAGTCTGCTAGTGTTATTGGGTTTTATTTGCTTTTTTTTAACAGCATGAACAGAAAACATAGAACAGGAAACTTCTGTGAGGCACTATCTTGCATGTGCCCTCCATGCAGATGTAAACTCCAAGCGTTATGGATCGCTCTATGAAAAAATGCAGATTTTACAAGTGTTCCCTAGTTTGACACAAGAAAAGCTAAAAATGAGTCAAAAAGGAAATCAAGTTTAATTCAATTGGCACATTTCAAAGCTATCAAAAGAATTAGCTGTGATAATTTGGTATGTCTACCTCAGGGCCACTTTCAGAAACTTTGACTTCTGTTTCCTAAACAAAAAACACTTAGGAGCATAATTGTTCAGCTAAAAGGGTGCCTTTTTGTCCCCTTCAAGCCCTGTTTTCATGGAGAGACATTTAACGTATTTCCTGAACAAAGAATTTGGTTTCAATGATTCGGTGACTTAAATGAAGTTAGAAATATTTCTGCCGGTATCTTTTTAAGATATTCTAAGCAACTGTAATCACTTTATAGTTCTTAGTGTATGTTAGGGGCCAATGTCCCTAAAATGCAGGGGTATTTTAATTTCATTTTCTTTTCCTTGTAGGAATTAATGTAGATGAATTATTCTGAATATGTTTATCTCCCTTAATCATAGTGACTAGGCATAGCTGCAGTGTTAAATAAATGGTTAAGAGTATTGGAAGAGCCTCTTTCAGGAAATATATGAAAAGCACGAAACTATATTAGGATTATATGCGAGTTTGTTCTTTAAAGCTTCACTTAAATTCTGCTCCTTGTATTTCAAGTCTAAACAATGGTAGTAGCAGTATAGGTCTTGATTGTAAATGTGATTTGTATATGTAGGATTTTCCTTTGTCACTTTATCTGAAGTATTTGTTCTGAAACTCTTTGAGGTGGCTTAGTAAACATGATTGAACATAGCTATGTAAGTGTCCATAGTGTGCTATTTTATAATGGCTGAGGTGACTCCATGGAACCAAGAATATTGCAGAATTCAAGTCTTGTTGTTCACAGGCAGTGATGCTTCATTGCTGTGCTTCCTAAGAGGCTTAATGTTTGTCACTGTAGAAATTTACATGAACTGTAAAAAAAAATTAGTAAATTACTCTGTACTTACTGAATGCAGATACCCTGAGATACAGTTCAGTGCTGCCTAGAACAAATCACTCTGACTCCCTCTTTTACCTCCTGCTAGTGGAGCAGAACAAATACCCACAGAGGTGGGCTTAATTTAGCAGATACTAGGGCATCACTATCTTTGCAGCAAAGCAAGAGATTTTTCCAGTCTGTCAGTCTTGATTGTTTTTGTCACAGAGCACATGGAAAGGATGCAGTTCTTAAATGAACAGATTTCAAAACAATTTTGATTCTGTCCCTCCAGAGTGTCTGCAAACTATTTCAGATTAGTGACATCTACAGCTTTATAAAGACATCATGACTTGAAATATCTAGGCTGTTAAGATTGGATTAACTGTTAAGGGAAGACTTGTGCAAAAGCTTCTTTGATATGACCTCATAATCTGACAGCAAAATGTTGTTAAAGTTTCTGAATACTTCACACCCTTGGCACCTTAGCATAAGTATGGTAGCTCTGCAGGTCTCTGATCTTAAACCCAGATAAATAAAAGCCCAGTGTTTCATGTCTTAATAGGAGAAAAATCTACCTGAAGAGCTGCGCATTAGATTTTTGTCTTTGACAGTCACTTTGGTGCAATATACAGCACTATAGTTAGAAAGTACACGTGCAGTCTTGCTTGTACTTCATCTCTTCAGCATGATTGTCAGATGGTGCATGACAACTGACAAACCAGTTAAAGGTAACATCTGAGTCAGTGAGTCTAAATAATTATGCCCAGCCTCTAGCGTGTGTCTGTATGCTTTGAGATAAACCCTTTTGAAATGGCATCTCAGAACATCAGTGGGAAAAGACAAGCTATGCCTTTTGTTCTTTCTGTTGCCTTCATCTTCCGCCTAACCTTCAGCAGTTTTTGATATTTACTAGTGGTGTCTAGGAAAATTCTCACAAAGATTGATTTTTTTTTTTTTTTAATTTTCCTGCACCTCTTCCAAAATGAACTGTTGGGAAATAACCATGGTGATGCAGCTAAAGGTTAAGTCTGCTGGACAATTAGGCTGTGTGATTGGCGTGGAGTCTGAACAGATTCCCTCCTGTGTTGGTGTGCTGTCACTTGGTCTATTCTCACCTGTGTCTCTGCAGATAAATCACAACATTCTGTGTGCCAATGTCCACAATTATTTCTAAATACAGAAGGACATTTAACAACTTCTGCACTCAAATGACAGCAAGCACTAGAAGAATAAATTCATGGATTGTGATGTTATCTGGGCAAAAACACTTGTAGGGACACAGGTGAAATGTACAGTGCAGACATAGCCATAGTGCAACAGTTCTTTATAGAATAGCCTGCAATAATTTGGATTTTACAAAGGCGTAAGAGGAGTCTGTAGACTAGTTCTTTGCTTCTAATTGTGGAATATTTTTCTAGTTCTATTTCCTTATGTCTCTTTTTCTTTTTTTTTTCTTGCCCTATTTTTTCCTTTGCCTTTCTTACTGCATCTTTCCCTTGAACCTTCTCTTCCTGTATGTTATATTCAAGCAGAGGCATGCTCCAGATGTGTCGAATGGTCTCTCCATTACTCTCTTTCCACACTGACCTCACCCCAGCAGAAGATTTGCCTGTTCATCCTACACAGGGGGAACTTGGCTTACTGATACCTCATGAAGACAGTGTCAATATGTCCAAGGTACCCCTGGAGTCAGAGCTGTTTAAGTTGCTTTCTTCACTGGGGGCAGCGCTACTTCTCACAGCCAGTAAATATCAGCTGTCTGAGTGCTGGAATCTCATTACCCTGCTTTATTCAACCAGCTGCTACAAGGAGCTGAAAAGTAGAAGTCCCTTTGGTGCCCATTATGAGTAGGTTTTGCTGTGTTTGTTTTGCAAGAGCATTCATGTTCCACATAAATGACAAAGAAGCTCAAACACACTAACTTGCTGTTACACATTGAAAAATAACATGAAGTTTCACATAAACTATGACACAGTTGTAACAATAAGCCAGCTCTTGTTTTACTCAGACTGAAAGGATCACTGCTGATGGGCTTTGGCCTGAAACCCTCCAAATACTGCCCTCAACAGTCAAGAAGTACTCTCTTAGTCCTAGTGTAGGTTCTTTGGTCAGTGGCATGTTATGTGTACCTCACCCTCTCCTCCTCACTTTAACTCCATGTTGACATGAGAATTGCTATTATCTCTGTTACTATGGTTGTGTGAATTTATTGACCACTATGATTAATTTATTGGGAGGCTATAATCTGGTCACATATAACACTGTTATATGTTTGGCTTAGGGAAGAATATAAATTTGGAGCATTGTTGAAATCAATGGGCTTTTCCTTTAGGTAATCAGACCGAAGTCTGATTACTGCTTTATGATGGTATTACACAGGTGTAGAAGGAAATGAGTTCACTGTGCATTAACAGCCCTCCTTTGATAGAACTGCCAGGTATAAAAATAATTTTGAAAATCAGGAATGTGTGTATTCTGTTTCTATTCTTATCTTTTTTATTTTGACAAAAATAACCAAAACAAAAAAAAAAGCAACTGCTGGTCACTGGCATATCTCTGTCTAGTGAGTGGCAAAGCATTAGTTTTTCTTCTAGCTACTAGAAGAACTGCTTAAAAAGTGCTTTGCACAATCCCAGGTGGGAAATGTGGAATCGAAAAGTGGATGGAAATCAGTTCTTTTACACAGCAGTGCTTACTCAGAGTTTTAGATATACAGGGCGCTGTGCATTTCATTTATATGTATTTGCTCTACATAAGGTGATCTGAAACTGTACTGCACTGTGGTTGGAAGTCTAACTTAGTGGACTGTGAATCAGAACTTCTAGCATCAGCTTTTTCCCCAAAATTAAATGGATCCATAATAAATCAATATTCTTGGGAATAAAAATGTCAAACGTTGGCATTTCTAATTAACAAGGCGTGTCAGTTTCTTAAAATTTAATGTGTCCTATGTCTCTACCGAATAGTCTCTTACAGCTGTAATACTGTTCGCTTGACACCTCATAAATAATAATTTTCCCATGAAGACTTCTGTATGGAAGACACTTTAGATTATCTGAATGAATTAATAATGTAAGAATTTTATGCACTGCAGGGAAATGGGCGAAATTATTAACAAGTACTAAAAGTCATCAACAGGAACTCTGTAATTTTGGATGTAACTCTTAATGTTGTTGATGTTGTTATGCCATAACCTCCCTTTTGGTAATACTTATGTAATGTGGTCAACAAAGAAAAACTGTTGTCCTGCGTTATAGGAACTCCCTATGTGAAAGCAATTCCTTTTAGGGTAGAGAGAATAAAGTAATCCTCAGTAGCAATGGGGCAACTTTCCTGGAAGTTTTTATGTGCATGCAAGTTTAAAAAAAAAAAAAATAAAAAACAAAAACAACCCCAAGGAACCCTGCAACAGGTGAATTCAAAATTCCTGCTTCCAAAAGGTGATAATGCATGTTGTTTTGCCAGATGTTGTAGGCTATGAAGTTTCAGTGCACTTCTGAAGTTAAGATGATTAAGTTCCTATAGGGACAGATGAATCTGAAGCAATTGCAAAAAAAAAAAAAAAAAAATCCCCCAAACCCTAAGCCAACCAAAAAAAACCCTCAAAACCAAAACCACTTGTCTTTTTGTTTTAAAAATGTTTTATCTAAGTTCTGTAACAGGGGCTGTGATATAAGGAAGGCTTCTGATTAATCATTGTTGTTATTGGCCTTGGAGGAAGACAACAGTTTTGGCATCTGGACAACAATCAGACCTGTTGAGATGATCTGAGTTTACCCATTGGTCAGGGTGGGGGGGAAAATATTCTGCTTCTAGAGGAAGGGGAGCCCTGGCTAAGGATGGGCTCTTAAAGACCAAAGTCTTCATCAGTTTAGTAAGGGGGACCTTCTCTTGGAGGTAAACAGGGTGTGAAAGGCCCAGTGTTGATTGAAGCTTGGGGTGAAAAAGAAGA